>KE605471.1:0-11873 GCA_000444245.1 Botryllus schlosseri
GTAGTGATAGCTGTGCACTATTTCAACCTGGACGTGCTCTGGAGCTGATAGCTGCGCACTATTTCAAGTCAGACTTTCTCCGGATCTGATAGCTGCGCACTATTTCAACCCGGACGTGCTCCGGAGCCGATAGCTGCGCACTATTTCAAGTCAGACTTGCTCCGGATCTGATAGCTGCGCACTATTTCAACCTGGACGTGCTCCGGATATGATAGCTGCGCACTATTTCAACCCGGACGTGCTCCGGAGCTGATAGCTGCGCACTATTTCCACTCAGACTTGCTCCGGATGTGATAGCTGCGCACTATTTCAACCAGGACGTGCTCCGGAGCTGATAGCTGCGCACTATTTCTACCCGGGCATGCTCCGAATCTGATAGCTGCGCACTATTTCAACTCAGACGTGCTCCGGATCTGATAGCGCTGCGCACTAATTCAACCCAGACAAGCTCCAGCGCTGATAGCTGCGCCCTAAACGATACGTGACCTTTAAATGACCTGTATGTCTGCGATTTTTGGTGATAGCTGCGATAGCTGTGATAGCTGAGTGTATCCACAAGTGATAGCTGCGATAGCTGCGGGAGCTGCGATAGCTGAGTATATCCACGGGGCCGTACACGACGGTGACCGTTGTTGTTTTCACAAATCACATCACACCACAGCTAACAGCTTTCCAAACACCGAATGAACGAACTCAACCATAGCAAACGGACGTTTAGAAATATTTCTCTCTGACACAATAAAGGCGGAATACATCGACTTTCAGTTTCACTATCACTTTCAGTTTACAGAAAAGTTCGATTCAAGGATATTTTACAGCACCGGAAAATTATGTGATCATATCATATAGCTAGATATTGATCGTACTCTACAAACTTCTTTAGTCCAAGATCATCGCTGCTCGTAAAGTGCAACACCGCGTGGCGGGTTCGCCATATTCCTTCCAACGCATCCCCACAATGGCCACAAACAAGAGATCAGATCATTTTTTAACACGTTTATCAATTCAAAACATCATATCACCAGAAGACTGGGCTTCATCTAGCTTGTCTGGAATCGATCGCGGAACGGGCTGCCGGCGGAGTAGCGTTTTCGTGTAAGTTTATTGGCCATTTTTATCAGTTCCACCACATAAATGCGATGCAATGAAAAGATAGGAAGGTGTCGAAGCGACTTGAAGTAGTCTATGGAATCTGATATTCTAGACATCAGGTAATCATAACGCGAGTTTGAAGATAACCGAATCCAAGGCGATGTTTTAATTGGCCATGTCGAATCACATTTGTGATGTGTCGATGACGATCTTCCTTGGTATTGACAGCTGTAGGATATCTGCACAGTAACAGCATAGCCTTTTTAAAGGATATGGCAGAACTGTAACCAAGTCACAAAACTCCGAGTCACAAAGTCAATCTCACTTTTATAGTTTTGACTCGAGTCGAGTCATTCCCACTTCACCACCGACACCGAGTCAAGACCGTGTCCAAATTAGCGAGCAGAGAGGGTCGAGTCCGTGAGTCATATGGTATTATGACTAGAGTCCGAGTCCAAGTCATTGTGTTGACTGCTCAGTTTCCACTAGAAGTCTTGTTAAATCCTCTTTTTAAAACTCTGCTCGGTGATATCCAATGGTTCGAATTTATAATATACTATAATTTTCCTCACTTTTAGCAGTTTCTGGTCGCATTTTCAAGTGCCAATACCAATAGACGAAATCCCAATTGCGTGGTTACTTTACTATTCTTCAAAATTACAATGACATGTCGGTCTTACCAGTCTGAGTCTCGAGTCATATGACTTGGTTCGAGTCCAGTGTTGGGATGACTCGAGTCATGACTCGACTCGAGTCAACTTTTTCGTATGACTTGACTTGACTCGAGTCACGTTGCAAAAATGACTTGACTTGACTTGACTCGGCGCTTCAGAAACATGGATTGACTCGTGACTCGGAGCAAAATTTACGAGTCAATTTCAAGTCATTTAGTAAACGGTGTCGAATACATCACCCTATCTTATGTATGTTCGGGTTGTTCGTGATACGCCGGTGTCACAGTGCGAGCAACCAGTCATTCACTGATTGTACGTTTCACTGATCCTCCATTGTTACATCACAAATAAATTCACAGCAAACGAAACGATCACAGCTTTACGTTGTCGTAGTAGCAATAATAAATTAATCTCATAGAAACGCATCCTTGTTTCTTAGACGGCTCAGTGCTTACATTGCGCAGTGCTCACCTTTACCTCTTGTATGATTTAAATCGAACGAATATATATAGTTTGTATTTATATTCTCACGGATGTGTAGATGGGTAGTGAATTGTACCACATCAATTTTTTCAACTTCTCGAGGCTTCGTGTTCGATCCTCTATATTAGCTGATAATAAAAGACTGTAGCATGTAGCTATGCAGTTACTCACGTATTTTATTAGCAATTCTTCGTGTGCGTGAGCGATAACACTTATATTGCATGTATATTTAACTTTATATTCGGTATTTGATTCAAGATAAAAGGCCAATTAATATGTTATTCACCAAGTTAGCAAAATGTAATGACTTTGCATCATCATTCATATAGCCTACTTCGAAAATTCAATTCGACCTGAATAGTGACTTGACTCGTTACTTGACTTGACTTGACTTGACTTGACTTGACTTGACTCGAGTCACCTCCAAAAAATGAGTGAATTGACTCGAGTCACCCTTGAAAATCGATTGACTTGACTTGACTCGAGTCAAAATGTGCAATGACTCGAGATCACTCGTGACTCGAAGGTAGTGACTTGATCCCAACACTGTTCGAGTCATGCGCAATGACTCGAGTCCAAGTCGAGTCCATACATAGATTGACTACGAGTCATTTCTGAATTTTGAGAAAATGACTTGAGTCAATCGAGCCTTCAGAAAATCGTGACTCAAGTCGAGTCATGACTCGAGCCATTACAACCCTGTAATATTTGCACGAAAATTGAGCTAAATTTGAACTAAAACTATGGGGGGTCCGCAAAGACAAAAAGGATGTAGCGACTTTCTAAGTGGAATTCCAAGTTTGAATTGGATTCGGATTCGGATTGGAATATACACAATTTCTGGATTAGGTTTAGGATTTTAGCTTCGGATTTGGATTGGATTAGGACATACACATTTCAAATCCGCTCATCTCTGGTGTAGAATCGTAGGGAGAGAGACAGAGAGATATGATATTCTTTTTCGCCTGCACCATCGAGATGCTTTGACGACGGAGTTGCGATACGGCCCCATGAGGTCATCTGGTCTGCGTCCCCGTTTTTTTTCTCCTCCATGCTATCCGTGATTGCTGAGCGCCTAGCATTTGGTATGACCCGGCCGGGGATCGAACCCACGACCTACCGCTCGAGAATCCGGACGCATAACTTTTTTTGGTTTGTAATATTTTATTCGGCATGTTCAACAAATGAAATATGCAGTGAATAAATATATACTCGCGACTTCGGTCACCTTGGTAATTATGCGAACATAAATCCAGAACAATACCCGCCATTTACGGTGACGGGGACAAAAATTTTTTATTAACGAAAAATATATGCGAAAAGATCACAAAATGAAAATGCGATAATAATATAAGGGCCAGAGAAGACATGGCCAGTTCGCCCGGGGACAGGGGACACCAACACAGACAAAGGCCTCCACCAAAAACACACGATATATGTGGTGGAGGCCGACATACAACACAAAAAATACAGGGGCGAACTGGCGAGGTCCGACTGCAGGCAGTATCATAGTAGTTGTGGTGGTGAGAATCAAAAAATAAAATTAATCGTCATGAGGTGGGGGAACTCCTCCCCTTAGCATTTGGAACCGCACGAAGACTACAATAAAAAATAAAACCACACAGGGGTCCATTTATGTTAATTTGGGGAGGAGTTCCGTGAAACAATCCGGTGTCCAGTTGCCTGCAGTCGAACCCCGTGATGGCTAGCGGACTAAGCTAATAACCAGAACACAAAACACATAACAAATAAAAAGCACGTGAAGGGGGGGATCAAGTCCTCTCGTGGTCCCGCACACTACACCAAGCCTTCCAGACACGATGAGAGCCGCGCTGAGAAGCGACCACGGCTCGCTCGGAGACCAGTCTGGACTCGAAGACCGAAACACCCATCGCACGTAAGGTGGTCAGGTTCCCGGGGTGGTAACTCCCCAGGGACCCGACCGCGAACGTATGCATCTCCACCACTTTGGCCGTGGCAACGCGGAGAGACTCACAGAGGTCCTTGTACTTTGAGTGTTTCAGTGCAACGGCTGCGTCCATACTGGCTACTCCATTCTCGAAGGGGCACACCACATCGATGACCAAGACCCGGCGACGATCCGCTAAGATGAGGTCGGGCCTCAGCCGCCTGTTGGCCAATGTGGCGTGCTCCTCGCAAACGCGGTCCACATCGAATCTGGAAAAAGAAGAGGAGCTTGGTATACAGTCCAGGAGCACCCCAAGTACCGAATTGTGCCTGTTCGTGATGCTATCCATCACTGGCAGGCAGTGGTTCAGTACGTGGGGCAGGGTCTCGGTATGCTGTCCGCACTTGCAGCAGACCACACTTGGCTCCACACGTTTTCTAAACCGACCCCGGATCGACCGGAGCGGCAGAAGATTCAGTCGAGCTTTAAGCATCCAGCTACGCTCGACTGCCGTCAGGACGTTGGAAGACCGGAGGAAGCGATTGGAGCTCCCGTACCGGCTGTGGCACTCCACAGTTTTGCCCTGGTCGGGAAGCTCCATCCACCGTGTCTTCCAACGTTGGTTCACCTTCAGGTGAAGGAATTTGGTTAGACGACCCAAATCCTGACAGCAGTCGGCGCCTAGAGCCAACTGGTAGAGCCCGTCTTCGGTCACGAACCAGCGAGCACCGAGACGCCTAGCAACGGGTCGGACCTCAGTCCAAAGCCCGTAGGCGTCTCCGTACGCCCTGGAATCGTGCCCTGTTAGACTCACGCAGTTCAAGAACTCGACTGTCAGGGTCTCCGACGCCTCTGGGACTCGGCAAGTCCTCCGGACGACCAGCGCCAACCTTCCACGCGCAACCGCCCGCACAGAGGGGTCAGTGGAATTGACCATCGTATGACAAAATGTGACGTCACCAGCATGAAAGAGAGAGCGTTCAATGTACTATTTTTAGGTGGTACACGAACTCCTTTTGTTGTTTGTTGTCAGCCGAAAATATTCGGGTTCATTTCAATATGAATATACTATTCAATTGTATATTGAAGTTCTGTACCTCCAAGAAGCTCTTCATACCTATATCTGTGCAGGTATAGGCTATACTGCTACTATTATTTGCATTTTTATCGAATATATTTCCTATGAAGTTGCGTTGATGGCCGTTCTGGAATAATTCGATTGATAATATGTGTCATATTCATTGCGCTGGGTGCATGAAGTCAATCAAGCTATACTCGTCATATTTGGTAATAGCTCATTCCATTCGCATTCATTTATTATGTTCAAATTTGTTACTACTTTTCATAGAAAGTTGAGGTTTTCAAATACAATGCTGATCAGTTTTTGTTAAATTTCAGTGCATATGCAGCACACAGCAGCTATACTTAAATGCTACAATTGTGAGGATTTTACGATCCTTTTTGAATCAAGCAAAAGGATTTCATTAAATGCTCTAAGTTACTAACAGATTAGCGTTATGGATATCATCCTACTAATATCAATAGTATTTTTATACGTGGTCATTGCACTGGTTGGGATATTGGCTGCGAAGTTCACGGAAAATCGAAAAGCAGATAAGCCTGCAGAGTTAATGATTGTAGGGGCAAAAGATATCGGTCTGTGGTTAGGGATTAGTACAATGACAGGTGAATTACGTTGATGGTTTACGAGGTGACGAGTGACATTGATGTGTAAGTATTAAAATAATATTTTATCAGCATCATGGGTAGGAGGAGGATCAATTAACGGCGTGGCCGAAACCGTCTACTCGCCGTCGCTGGGTCTCATTTGGTGTATTGCACCTGTTTGCTATGGGTTCAGTTTGATGATTTCAGGATTTCTTTTCGCTGAAAAAATGAGAAGCAAGGTATGGTCCACGCATGACTGATTTTTAGTAAATTTTGGTGTTTACACCACCAGTTGATATGACCAATGACCATGTATATAATCAGTATTGTGACACGCAAATGGACGTCGACAATCAAAATCCCTAATCAAGAGGGCCGTGCTATACTCAAGTCATCAGCAATCATAATAAGGAATATCGGCAAGCTATATAATGAGCATATAGTTGTCGAAAACACCATGAATACAAAATAGCAGCAACAACAACAACAACGAAGACCAACAATCAAGTCGTTTCGACTTCTTGGGTGTTTATATAGCTTCTTGTCGTAGAATTATTTTCTGGTGTCGCTATATCGTGTGACTCATTATCACTCAATCGCGATTTAAGTTGCCAAATATCTTTATCATCGGGTACTCTTCCCCCAAGAAAAAAATACGCTTGATTTATAGAAACGGGCATATCGGCACCGGTCATTACCGCGCCACGACGCAGCAAGACATATGAAGTATTTGGCCGTGTAACATGCGACACCAAAGTGTGCCAGAACGATCGGCAACGAGAAAACCTTGGCTGAAAAGGACTACCCTTATGCTGACCGAAAACTTGGATATGTATACAATATACATCTATGTTTAATTATCAATAGGCGCCTAAATGGCTGGCGTCGAATGTTCTTGTCCTGGCAATCTGAACCCAACAAGACAAATGCCATCCCACAGGGAAAAATTATTTGTTAGTGAAGAAATACCATTTTAAAGTCGTTTGCGTCTTTCAGTTTAGTACGTTTGGGCGATTTCAATATCTTTTGACATAGCAGACAGGGGGTCACGAAAATGCAACGAAGTATTAATACCAACGGGTTCGCCCGACCGAAGATGTTTAGTTATTATTTACGGTCCCTAGAATTTCCAAGATACCTCACTCACATCTACCGGTAAATCTGATTACGTAGGCAGAGAGGATAAAAGATGATAGCAATATATATGCATTATGCAATTCTCGGTCATATTGACCGATTCAATCATGAATTATTAAAATTTTTCGCGCTTCGCGCGTTTAGGCGAAATAAGCTGACTAAACAGCATAACTCTCGCTGATCAGTCGCGGCAAAAAGAACAACCTGAGGGGCGTCTGGGAGCGAAGCCCCCCCCCCAAGATCGGTTTATCGCACGGGGGCCAAAAGTCAGCGTTTTTTGGGGGGCTGACGAAGTGCTGTTTTCGGGCCTGATAATAATCTATCATTTATTTACTTACATAGCAAATTAGTCAGTATCTATACTGTTATATTCGTTTCAGAATTACCTCACCGTCTTGGATGCCTTCAAAAAGTCACTGGGAAAACATTTTACCGTATTCTACTTTTGCATTCACATATTCGGAGGACTGATCTTCTTAGGCTCGGTGGTGCTCAACGCATTAGGTATACTTTAGCAAATTTCAATATGTGGATAGCGTTTCGTCATGTATATATTGACAATCTCGTCGAGAATTTCGATTCTTCGTAGTTCCGAAAGGGAGGCGAAGCGATGCGAAATAATCCAGCAATCACGTAACGCTATAGAAAACCATTCACAGCGTACTTGTATAGTAATATTGACCGTCCGTATACATATGGCTTAGCAACAGATAACGGAAACATTATAATGTTTCACGACCCCACACTTTTCTACGTGGTTCCGAATGGGATCGCAAAACCCACAGTTAGATGAGCCCTGGTTTAGAGTAAATAGACGCAGCTTTATAACGGATCGCCAATTGAGGGGGCAGCGCAGCTGCTATTCGATTAAGTAATTGCGGTGATTCGATCGTTGTACTAAGCATAAAATATTGTATGTTCATTGTTCGTGTTCATAAATCGACATATGGGATATCAACCTTTGTAGTGCTACGGAACACTTTATGCACTATGAAATTAAGGCGAAACACCTAACGAAATTTTATAATGACGCGTTAAAAGATGTAAACAAAAACAGTTAGCTGGGCCTGTGTGAACAATAGACAATGGACATAGCCTATGTATAATCATATAGCTAGAGAAGATACAGCGAAGATTGTTGCAACCACATGAATACCCTAAAACGAAAGAGGTGCGGCATAATGATTAATTCAAAACCAGTTGATGAACATATAACTTCTCACAAGTCAATCAGCAGTCAGCACCAACGACGACAGATATGCAGATGCTGCTGAATGCACTTGGAGCCAGCGAAAAGGTATACCTTGACAACAGGTGTTTTATATTTGCATTTGCAAGACTCCGTGCCTCATTTACAGTCTCCTAATTGGCTACGCCTTAACTATAGCTGAGAAATAAATCAAAGCATGTAGCTAAAGCTATGTACGTATACAACATAGGTTCGACGATAGAAGTGGTGGCGGGATTGTCTCGAGAAGCATCGATCATTTCATCAGCTGCTGTGACGACACTGTACACACTGCTAGGAGGAATATACTCTGTGGCGTATACCGATGTCATCCAACTTGTACTTATGATACTCGGGCTGGTAAACTACTAAACTTTTAATCTAGTCCCCGTATATCTGTATACCGCGTTGAGGTTGACGAACCCGTGCTTATTATTCGATACTCTTCTAACTGCCCTACTGTTGAGATGATGTTTTGAAGCCGAAGTTCTTACCTAATGTAGTACTATATATCTGTATTGGCAATCATGTGTAGACTACTGAACACATATCTCATTGCCACAATCATGAATGACTACACCGGTCAACACATATTTTTAGACAGAAAAAGTATAAGAGTGGTTTTGGGGGTTCTGAAGAACACTGATTCCGAATATGATCTTAGTTTTTTTCAAATTGGCTCTTGTGTTGGAGATAATTTATGGGGGTATATTGACCAAAATCTCCAATTTTCCCTGTAATGGCTAGATAGAAAATCGGCCCAGTCGTACTATAAAGTTTAGATATTCAATCTACGTTGTTTTTTTTTCACGCACAGAAGACTTTTTTATATCAAAATGCAGGAACAGCACCATAGGGGTATAGCATATTATATTTATCATAGTAATAGACTTTCACGGATATCATCCACCTAAATAAACTCCATTCATATATATAAGTATCTACCTACATTCTCATATAACGTGGCATTAAATCAATCAGTTTTACGTCAACCACCTATTGTGAATTTGAAATAATCAGTTGGAATATAATATTTTTAATACATTTTAAAGCACAAATGTTTTTTGTACGATTTTCACCTGTAAGCAATTTAGTGCAGTTACTCGAAAGGCTCCAGCAATGGTCTGCCATAATATGTTCATCTCATCCGCCATGATATCTTTCTTTTGTTGTTGTTTTGTTGTCTTGGTGGAACCTCTCCCCTTGCTAATCAACATGATGATCAGGAAACATATCAAGATGACTGAACAGGAAGTGAACTTTTATGCTCAGGTTTGTTCCAAGTTTTCCATATGCAGATACGAATTTTCGGACAAAACTGTTTGTAGTTGGGTGCTTTGTGATCATCTAAAAAGTTTTATCTTAGGAGAAATCCCATGCAGTGAACTCCTTACCTAACATGAAATTGGAATTTTTCATCGGTATTCGAATCTGAAATCTCTCAAAGATACCAGATTTAAACTTCTCGTTTGATAGGGATACTATAGCATAGGTATACCCCGTTTGTTGGCTCAGCGGAAAATTATTGATATAGGAGTCAAAAGAAATGAGACACGTACGAGCAGTGTAGTTCAGGTTTTCAAGGACAAATTTTATAGCTTTATATTCCTCTTTAATCTTGGTAGGATGACCAATTGATACAGGAGAATATGTCTTTCCGTTGTGCAAAAGTACAATTTTTAGGCGTGACAAACTGTTTTTTTAACAAACAAATATTTCGCATCTGGCCATGTTAATATTGATAGAATGACTTAAAGGCATGCGAGGGTGCTTCATATAGTCAATTATCTATTTATGCGCAGTATAAAATTAGAAAGAACTACGATTTTCTTCCTACCAAGTGAAATATTCAAGGGAAAATACAGTAATTTTGGGCTTTTTAGGGTTATAAATTTCTTCTGAACAAGAGCCAATCTGGCAAAACTAATGTGATATTCGTGATCAGCAACCTTAAAAAAACAGAAACGGCTCTCAGATGCTCTGCCATTTTTTTTCATTTTGTTGACCAGTGTTATCACCCACGCTTACATTGAGGGGCTTCTTCCCACTCAAGGCAATCTGGTCACGAAAGCTCGTGGGTATATCTTGGTATATCGCCAGTCGTACGATCAGCATAGTTGTCGAATTTTGAAGCTACCCGAAGTTCGAGCACTGTATTATAGGCCTACCCAGCAAAATCATCGTAGGATTTGATACCAACATAAACCTCAAAAAGCAACCGTGATAAAAAGTCAACTTTGAATATAAATGAATTGACCTTTTCAAATAATCAGTCACGTTTACGACGCATACGCGTCAGAAACATTATCGAGATAACCTGCCTCAATAACCAATTTGTCAGAATAAGCCGCTTGTGTCGATTAGAACAGAATAGAACAGAAGACAAATTTCAATCTGCGAGCAGTCATAGATTTGCTGATTCTACTTTTGGTTTAGCTTCATAACACATAATACTGGCAGCGTCATAACCAGGGCTTTGGAGCTGCCGTAAATTTTCATTGCTCCAGCTCCGGCTCCGGAGCTTTCTTCTGTCATACACTAGCTCCGGAGCCGCATTATTACCACTGCTCAAAGGTGTCTGTCTATATCAGAGGTGGGCAACCAACCAATTTTTCTTCACGCTTTGCGTGTTTTATTGTCACACGAGTTCTTGCTTTGTAGCCTACCCCCTCCTGAAAATGAAAAAACGCCTGATTTAGCCGATTGAGTGTAACTATATTCGCAATTACGAGAGAAAGTATTTTCGTGTTTGCGCTCGCAGAATGATCGTCGACGATAAAATGTAGGCACAAAATGATTGTCGTATATTAGCGTAAACTTCGATATCGATATGTCCAGATGCCGAATAGTCCTGTCCCTGCAAACTGAGCCTAGCGGGCGGTATACAGTCGACCCTTAATATAAGTAATAATAATATTAACTTTGAAAATTTTACGCAGCTATAGTGGGAAGCGCACACGTTCGTCAATTTAATGTGACCCTTTAGCCGAAAAGGTTGCTTCCCTGGTATATGTAGATTACTAATTTACTCGTGGGTTAGTTATCTATAGTAATGTAGAGTCTGTCAGCCGTCAGTAACATCGGATGCAGCAACGAAGACATACGTGCCGCCGTGTCGGCTTTTGACGTCATAATGAATACTTGTCAATTGTCGATAATATAATAGTTGCACTAGAACGCACTTTACTCCATGCCATTGCTGTGTACAGTATGAAAATTCGGATGTGGCGTTTCAGCACTGGCACTGTACTCGTTAGCATTAAGCCATACAGCGCAATTCAATCTTTAAATAAGCGATTATTATTCAATTGTAACTATAGTAAGAGGGATATGGGCGGACATCACGACCTGATCAATAGAAATTCGATTTCTACCAAATGGCCAATGGTTTGACCATAGTGTCCTATATGGTGTCGACACAAGCAAATCGCACGGTTATATGAAATTGTATCGCGTCACAGTTTCCATTTGGCTACAGGCAATTTGACGGTGATTTTTGACCGGCTTGCCGAGCATTAAATTTGATGAATTGGGTATCAATCGAAAGCTGACGCTGTACTGCTTGCGAAAATATAAATTTTATTCCACTCATGGCCCTGGAACTCCCACAATCAGCCCCAAATTATTCATTGCCGAGTAGATTGGCAGTGTGACGCAACAATGCTGTCTGGCGAAACGAGAT
>ATSW01005754.1:0-15502 GCA_000444245.1 Botryllus schlosseri
CTGCGCAATCCTTCAGACGACCTCTCCCCGGCCGTTGCACGTGTTGTATATGCTCGAATCTGAACACCTTCCCAGTTGTTTCGCAAACATGTTATCGAACAAGTGTTTCAGTAAAACTATGTGCATATTGACATTACGCCGGCATAATTGACTACTCATTGTACATCGCTACATGGCAAGTAAACAATGAATGCGATGGAATACTTGTTGCATAAATGGTTAACAATTATGATCATAATCATTGGGCGCACAATCTTCATTTTCGTCTTCACGTAGGTATCATGGCACTACTTATATTATCCCTGCATATTAATAATAATAATAATTCTTCATCTACTGCAATGCTGTAATCTGACTTCTCCATGTATTGCATAAGAATAACAATTTGAATGTATTACTAAAATTTTAAAATTTACTCCAATCTCGCCATTTTCCTTTGGGGGCAGGTTGCTCCCCGGAATATGTGTGTATCTACCAGTTTTACTGTGAATAAAGAATATAATAATAATGTATATCGAGAGAGTTTATACATTACGGAAACCGCTTCAATCCCAGCCTTTTAACACAGAACCGAACATGAGCTATAGCTACCCGACGATGCATCAAGGGTGGAAAGGGGAGGGCAGACAGCGTCCCAGTTACTCGATCAGGATATGACCAGTTGGACCCCTATAATATCGATAGAGTCACGATAATGTGATGTACTTTAGCCCAGCGTCGCCGATGCTGCGTTGAGAGGACCGTGCACGATAACGAGGACCATACACAATAACGAGGCGAATTTACTTATACGAGGACTTGAGAAATGCTATCTAATTACTAGCGAACTGAAGGATGCGACACCTGGGCATCTTTTTATGGTGCCACTCGAGCCTGCGGGTCAGTGTTAGGTTAGGGTAGGAACCTGGGATTTATCATAATCACACTTGATCAGGTAGACGCAATGTCCGAGCAGGCCAACGGGATTCCTCAGGCGTACAGGCGTCTTGATATAATTTCTAACGTCAACTCAGTTATATAGGGCCGTCCACACCAGAAACCATGTTTTATTGCATTGCATATTAGTTGCTCCTCTGAATATCTTTTTATTTAACGAGAAGAGGGGCGCTAATTATCTTTTACCACCGCCAATGAGGGTGCGTCTCAACAAGGGAAGAACTGTAGAGCTGCAGCTCTATATGGGCTGTATGCTTACGGGAAATAATTGCACATAAGTCAAAACAGGACAATGACATCAACGGGAAGCCTTGCGAAATGGTTACAACGATTCGTGTTTTACAATTCCGTTTCATACTCGTGGCGAACAAAAGTTTAGAGTTTCCGATAGTTTCATCAATTTTTAATTCTTCACCGAAGGTATTGCGACTTTATATCGGCTTTGAAATTGACAGCACTTTAATGAAAAGTCTAGACGGCACGCGTTCTCCACACTATACTTTGTATCGTGTAATTCGTCTTGTCGAGAGGTTTCATTAGCCATGCACACACTTGTGAAATATGATAGCGCCATCTCGGATGATTGTAAGTGGGTCTTAGTGGCAACATGAAATTTGAAATACACATACCAGGGTTATAATGTAAACAAATTATGCTTCTGATCGCAGAGGTGGCGAACCTGCAGCCTGCTGGCGAAATAGGGTGAACTTGATTTTTAATTTGGCCTGCGACGTAGCGTCATATCAACAAAAACATAACCAAGTTTGTATAGAGTTTCACACGAAATAGATTAGGCCCAATTCATGTGACCCGAAGTATTCAATGGACTTCCCACTCCTATTTTATAACACAGAAGCCATGTGTGGATCAGAGTTCAAAATCGATTATTAAGAATTTATCGGCATGTTTTTATTCTTCCTGTTTAAATGATTTTATTAGTATTCGTGGTCAGAGTACCTCGAATAAATACACAACACCAATATTGTTGATTTAGGACGTAAAGAAATTCATTCGGCTCATTTCTTCGTCCTGTGTAATTCGAAATTTTATGTAAATTTTAATGATCATGTCGCTAAACTCAGAGTTCTGCCTCCCGTTCAAGTCCAACCGGTACATGCATAATGGATATAGCAATCATTGTATTGCGGTACGCGAAAGATGCTGCAAGAAATTTAATGTTAAGTGATAGAGGGTTAGAGCTTAGACGTCGATTTGTGCAACGTACACGCAGTGTTTCACCGGTTACAGGGCTACTGTTTGTCGAGAAATCGTACGATATATATGTGAATTTTCGCTATAGGTGTTTCTTTGTTTGTTTGTTTGTGGTATTCATGGTGTTTGTCGACTACTATGGTACACTTACACCACGCTAATTTTTTCACTTTTATTCCGAAGCTGCCGACTTGTAGCACGGTCCACTTCTATAGGCTTTTATAAGACACCGCTTACACGGATATGGCGAGCAGGATCCTAGACAAACCTCCAACACTTACGTAGCTTCCGTAGCTTATACGTACCTCGGTCGGAATCGAACCCGCAGCCCATTCGTGTTGCATATGTGGCTTCTACCACTACGCTATCTCGCCATAAATACCTGATCATAGGAATGACACATACAATGTAGGATAAAACACGTGTGTCGACCGTAGATACTAAATCTAATCAATCACGAACATGAACATTATTCGTATATAGGTAAATCATGAACTAGGATTTCGCCACCGGTGTTCACTCCTCACGATTCTTCATCGAAAATATAGGACGTTTTTCCACGCAGTCATCTCTGTAAAGACCGAGTTGCGAGCCTTCAGCAAAACATTTCATGACATCAAAGAGGTTACAAATCGTGTCATATTTCTCAGTTCGCTGCATGCGTCAATCATATTGACAAAGAATACTGAATTGAATCACCCCACTTTCTGCTACTTAGTATACTTACACACCGATTCTCACAACGCCAGCTAAGCCTCCGCTATACTAATCTCGTGAGAAAAGCCAATTAAGCCCGGGATCGAAGGTAATAACACACACGTGCCACTAGACACCGGGGTATTTTCAGGAATGTTACTATCGGAGTAAGTTTCCAGCAATACTTGCGCGGCTCGCGTAAACTGCGCGAAGAGATATTACCCAGCATGGTGAAGTCACACGACGTCAAAATTATAAATGCTCGTGGTAATCTTCACGTCGTGACCGTATTATAAACTTCACGTATTGTTACGAAAAACGCGTTTTCCGTCGCAGAATATTGAATCAACAACAAAATAACACGAACTTGCCGTCATCACGCCAGGGATCGGTAACCGATTTGAATGACGGTCGGTTACAAAAACTATGAATTCGACCCTAAACTCTGTTGACCGACCCGGTTAAATCGAACTATGCCCATCGTATCAGTAAGATATGTCTCAGTCCGGTGACATTTCTTGAATTACGACAAGTACTTTGAAACTAAAGCATAAACTCAAAATTTCGAGACATAGAAAGTATGTAAAGCTAATGGTGTTGTTGTGGATGTTGCTTGTATTCTTTAGTTTTATTATTGATTTGATTTTGCAAACGACTGGGAGAAATTGCATCACGGGAAACATTGTCATCTATATGATCGAATTCAGCAGATTCCGTTTTTTTTTTGGCGCGGTGCGATTGCACAATATGCTGCTGTAATATTCGGCGTTCGCAACCGATACGAATGAGTTGAGAATATGCCGCAATAAATTTGGGATGACCTCAAAAAGGCTGATAATGAAGACTAGCCATCGTGGTAACGTTGTTACAGAGGCTTATTGCTCCAGTCAATGTTCCTTAAAACTGTTCAGAGACAATGATTATAATTAACACACAGGTTATTCAACCGGCAATCTATATTAACAGAACTTTAGCTGACAACCTGCAGAATTTTCCGTCACTCTGTAGTTCCATTATAGCTTATCGTGCAAGGACGTATAGACGTTATCGTTATCGTTACCAGTAATATACATTCCCGAAAATGACCCTATCTACTATATAGGCTATAGAGACCTTTTGGGCGCGTTGGCACATCAACCTGTAACAACAGTCTGTAACTCCAAACGTAACCTAGCCCATGACATGCAGTGTCGGCTATAACACCAGATATCAGATCGGGGGCATAACTTAACATGAATGAGAAGATATAAGCAGATGCCAACCTGTAAGAGGAATACATAAACATGTAGAAAGTTAGCTGTAGCCTACAACATAATATGATATATGATGGGCGATTGCTTCTATACAGAATGGGGAAATGATTCTGACTGCGATTTTGGCCTGAAGTTGAGTCTAAATCCTTTTTCATCCAGGGTTCGGGTACACAATTGATCTGGACTCCTCAAGAAATCGAGTACTTACGAGAGAAATGAATGAATTGGAAATGCAAGAATATTTTTTAAAAAAAAACTTGCCAGCTTTTGCAGTGGGTATCAGTTGAAGTATACACCATGTAGGCCTACCAAACCAAAAATTCCGACATCAATGTTGCGTTTTTACTCTGGTCACTATCACCATTAAGCCGAAAAGTGCACATACTGCACGTGCACACGCAGTTCATAGTTTTCTGACAAAAATGAACCGTTGTCCGAAAGGTAATTATTCGCTTAGGCGCATCTCCATTCTCCGTCTTTCTTCAGTTTGTGGAGTTGATTCATTGGTTCAATAACGTTTTGTAAAGTGTCCGGCGGGGCCTACGATATCGTATCGTAGTATCGTAGTATCGTAAGCCCCGTGTCCGCATTTACAGTTAAACGTCGTGTATTCCTCACAACGCGCGAGCTAGACTCTAACGCTGCATCACGACTAAAACAAAGGAAACATCGTCGTGACCACTGTTTAGTGGTTTACTACTGAAATCAATAATGTGATACGATTGTTGATATACGATGTTCTTTGGAATTCTCTACTAGTTGCTGACGATTACCCCTGACGAGTGTCAGCTGAAAATATTCGGGTTTATTTCAATATGAATATACTATTCGATTGTATATCGAAGTTCTGTACCTCCAAGAAGCTGTTGAAATCAATAAATAATAATTTTACCAATACGTGTTTGCGAATCAAGTTGTTGAAAAAATAAAGTCCCAGTGATCCGCAGTATTTTATATGCTATAAAATATATATAGTCTTGAAAATTAAGCATATCAGTGAAAAACAAAGGTGTGGATTGGCGTTAAATTCTGGCATCATTTGATTAGTCCGTCCCGCAAGCGATTAAAATGATGAGTCCGGCCCGCGATCCAAATGGAGTTTGATAGCCCAGCTATATGGTCATTGGTCAGTCGTGGTAGCTCGGGGGTGAGGACAACACTGGTCTCGCAATCTGCTGGCTCGGACTAAAATCCTGGCGACTATCACACTAAAACTGGTGGCACAATCTATACCAGGGGTTCTCAACCCGCGGCCCGCCGACGTTTGTTTTGCGGCCCGCGACACCATGAACGCAATTACTACTGGCTATGTATTGCTACATGTTAATTTAGTTACTATAGCTCTCTTATCGCACCGTCTCTGTTTCGTTTGAATACTCATTATTTGATGGGCTCTGGTGTCTTGATATATGCTCGAGTTCAGATTGTTATTGTTTTGAATATGTAAGCGTCAGGACCCTGGTTTAGGAGATTCCCGTTTCACCCGTGGTTTGAACAGAAACAAGAACAAGGAAGGGGAATTTAAACGGCGGAAACTGGGTTTGTAACTCTGCGTGGAACAATGAAATTGCTTTCTCACATATAAATGGAAAACCTATATGTCATAATTGTCGAAGAACAGTTGTCGTGACCATGATCCCTCTGATTTTTGAAGAGTCTGCGCACACTCATCAACTGACTGCGTAGACCTTTGGAAAACAGTGCGTAACGACTATAAAACTTCAGTCACTTCGGATTTTTTGTGCGCAATTTAGATTTTCTGTGCGCAGAGATCGTGTCAGCACTGCGCATTTGCGCACGTGCGCAGCTTGGAGGGAACATTGGTCGTGACGAAACGTAGAAGCTTGAAATAATACCACGAAAGTTTCTTCTGGAGTCAGATATCGTCTCATCTTAGAAAAATGTTAGGCCTACTATAGCTAGATGTCAAGCTCAGCGATACATATATTTCGACGCATTGTTAAAATAGCCAACGATGTTACAGACGCATTGGAATATCGCTAAACCCAAGAAGTCTGCTAGAGAAGGTGTGCTTTTAATAAAACTTTAACATACAATGCGAAGAGTCGCTGTTTCCGGAACTCAGCAGCAAGGACAACATGACCTGACAAATTTCGAAGCTACACTTGTCTGATTCAACCGTGACCATCGGAAGAGTTGCAGCAATGTCAGTTGATCTTTTGTCACATGTTTTGAAACAGTTGCCGCGTAGACTATAATACTTTAGCCTAGCATTATACGAATCCACCGACTCCACAGACATTGCATAACAAATATTATCGGTGCATTTTATCATAGTGGACATATTTGCAGAAGAAAGGCTGGCAAGGCAAACCCGGCGAAGGGACCAGCGTAAAACATCAACTTGACAAATCCGACTTCTGTAACTATCGGTGCAGGGCTCCAGCCATGGACGGAAAGGAAAATATAGGGTTAATTGGTTTGCTCAGAAATGATCAGAAGGCCAGACTACTTCTCATGTCACTGAGACCTCAAAGTGATAATGGCCTCTGTAACGAAAAAGTTACCATAATTTATACTTGACCACTTGGCCGCTCGCGCATTGAAACAGAAAGTTCCGTTCTCTGGTGAAAGAGCTTGGGGGGTACATATACCGACTTGGCAATGGATGCAATGCACGCTCCATGAATGAATTTACTCGCGCCGCTAGAAGATACATGGGCCTATGCTCACAAAAAGAAACAGCAATTGCAAACTTACGAATGCTGTCCAAGTGTACATCAATGCTTTAATATGCATAAAAACGAACTAAACGCCCGTATATAAGCTACAGTAGCCTAAATATAATAGTAGCCCACAAATACATGGTACCGTAATAATGTTCTGCGGCCCGCAGCGTCTTTTACTGTTAAAATGCGGCCTGTTATACATGGGAAGTTGAGAACCCCTGATCTAAACTAATATCGGTCCCAAGCCCGGCAACCTCTACAGTCCTACATAGGGAAGGAGAATAACTAAGAAGACCTAATTAACGCCGTGACAATGTAAATAGAAGTTAATCGGAGTAAAAGGTTTTTCATCATTTCATATCCACGCGGTTGCATGCATCCGATCGATTAAATCTGCACCCAACAAGTATTTGCCAATGCGCAGCCAAGTGTCTGTTCCCTCTTTCGAGAAGGTTGATTTTTCCACGAGCCGACGATAATTGCATTCAGATCCGCAGATTAAGTATCATCCGTCACGAAAGATTAGATCCGTTGTGGATATGCCGAATAGGACTAACGGGAAGAAGACCCGGCTGGCATTTCTCTAATATGATAGACAATACATATTATTGCGTTTCATGCCTGTTAGAACGTTTTACTTCGTCAGTTTTCCAACTTACTTCGAGACCTAATGGAGGAAATCATTTCATTAAAGTCATTCACTTCGGCAAGTACTTTGTCGCGGGCTAAAAAATAAAGCCGTTTTTCCCGCCAAAGTACTTGAAATTAAATTAATTATTGCACCGAAGGTTTCGCCATATGCTTACTGTTCATGCTTAACTAGGTGTGACGCGAAAAGCTCTTTCCGACTGTTTTTACTGTTTTTTCCCACACCACCGACGAAGTTTCCCAAGAGGGCTGAGTAGCCCGGAATATCGCAGAGGCAATATCCAAAGTTGAATATTTGGAAAATCTGTATAGACTTTCACGATAGTGAAACAGAATATTTGGCCAGAAGGAATCATAAGGTTGTATCCGTGTATAGTGTTGTGCATATTTGAGGAGGTGACTTCTTTTGCGAGTGTGTATATGCACGTCACAACTACTACGACGTGTCGACGAGATTGAATCGCTAAATCCGCGTCGGATTAGTTCTGAAAAGTCAATTTTCCTTATCATTTGTACTGAGATTGCGTATTTTTATCATCTACATATCGGTAAAATAAACAATCCATGACAATTGCATCGTATAGCGACCATACAGTTCCCATTCGGCTATTCCCATCACAACGTGTTATACCTCAATTAAGTATGACATATCCGCAGTACATACCGAATTGAGCATTGAATGGTCGATCGGCAAGCGTTGTAGCCTACATATCAGCATATGTATCCGTTTTTGTTGTACAGAGCACCAGGGATTCTACACAGAGCTCATCTGCGCGACTATTCTAATGCGGCAAAGTCGTTCAAAATAAAGAAGAAACCCCATTGGGAATAGAATTGTTCCGAAACGTTCAACAATTTTAAGTTGATGTAGTTTTCCTAATCTAATGAAACGCGGAACTGACAAGCTTGTTCAAAAGCAATCCCAGCTGTGTCTCTCTTCTCTCCAGCCAACGAAAGACGCTATCGAATATTCATCGAGTGTCAAGAAGTAGTAACACCACTGAAGCCCGACTCGGTGATACATCAATGTCTTTCTCGCCTCTAAGTACTGTGCAAAGATAACCAGCACGCCGTATGTTGCCTATTAACTTCCCTGTTAATTTGGTAGATAAAACTCGTCGATAGTATTTTAACGCTATACGCGGCAATCGACTTTCAACATGTCGCGAAAAATTATGCCGACGCGCATATGTTTTCAAGACGCGACTAGATTGATTTGAGTTAGTCATTCCAAGTTCAAAAGGGCACGCTATCGCGACTCTATTATTGTGTGAGGGCCGGGATTTACTTGAAAGAGACCATTATTCAAGGGAAACGCGAGGCGTATCCTGTAAAATCCACAGGGTGTCAGTAACCAAGTATATATTCTAATACTGCTTTTATCTTGTTAAATATAGCTCAAGTAGTGTTGTTTACATCGGCAGCTTGATAACTGTCACTTAGATTCATGCATGGGATGGGTGCGTCAGGTGTCATTGTCAATAAACTGCCACCATATCCCCCATAACCCAGCACAGATATCTAGAGAATTGCTGTGCAGTTTCAAAAGCACTGGAGAATTTATTCGCTGCATATAACCAGCGACATCAGTGTGCAGATCGTACATGGTTGAATAATCGCGATTCATTCCAACATTTTTCGGTATCGTAATCAATTACATCTTGAATAAGTATGGATTAATTGTGATCGCCATCGATTATACATTACACATATACATGCGGGTATTCAGTAGCGTTTTCTCGTCATTTTTAACAATAATAAAAAAACAGGGATTCCGTGGAGATAGAGGTTCGAATTGTAACATTGTTTATCCATATTTTATTTTCAAAATCGGGTTGAACCTTCTATTTCCATTGGATTCCATACCGCATTTGAAACGCCAGTAATTGAAACACAATAGTGATTGCTTTTAGTTGTAAACGTAAAGCGCGATGTATGCAAGTTGCCGTAATTCATAACTATGATGCAGTTATCGCTTCCACCAGTGTCTAACTGCAGACCCGTCTATGCTACACTTACAAGGTATTTGGTATACAAAAGAATTTTCTAATCTACTCGAGTGGTTTGGCAAGTATCAGTGGATGATATAATTTTGCTGGTAACAAATCTTACTCAAAAGCAATTCGATAAACTTCACGTCCACTCGGTTAGATCACATCGCATACGGGTGGAACGTGATTAGAATTCAAAAGTGTTGCATTCGACTTCGGCTTTAAGCCAATGTATAGCGACATCGCCATAGGATATCGTCAAGACTTGCAAATAATACTTGCATATGGAATTGTGCAGTGAATTATTTTCATTTGATGCGGGGATAATACAAAAAGTAAAGTAACTCGCATTACCACAGGTGCGGAAGCTCAACTGAGAATCTTACTGTCGTTGTTGTATGTATTAAAAGTATTGGCGCACGGAAAAACGGCGTCGATTTTGTTCAATGATGGGCGTTCTGCACATATCGAACTCCTTACGGATTTCACGTCTGCTGCAAATGCTGAAGAACTGTTTACAGACAGTTTAGATGTAGAGCGTATAATGTGATGTACTTCACGCCATATCGAATAAAAATCCGATGAAGCACGGGAGCACGGCCTTTCACATACAACCGCAGAGGCTCCACAAGTAACTGGCAGATGGCACACGACGGGATTTAATTGCCACGACTGTACACAATTGAAAAGTATACCTAACTTTACTTGCAACACCACGAGCAAATACACCCTTTAACTCCGTGTATCTGAAAATGGTCAGAAATTACATAGTAGGATGTTCGGAGTTGTAATCGCCCGGTACTGTAATGATACGGACACAAATAATGCCCATTCCTTTTCTCTTAAATCATTGAGGCCATGGGTGGACGTAGTCCCCCGTTACCTCATATGTGAATGACAAGAATTCAGTTTGGTAATCGGTATGCATATTTTCCGCTTGACGCCAGGTCCTTGTATTGTTATCTATCCCTGTAAAGGACCTGTGTCCATTTGACCAGCGCCTGACTTCGTATCTCAGGAATTACGACAGAAAAATGGCTGCCCGTCGCGTGTCTGTGAAGTGAATATCGCAAGACAAACACTTGGAATGCAGGGAGCCAAAGGTCTTCAAAAAGGCAGCAGGTATTCGAAGCACACATCCTGCAATATTGGATCCAATATAGACTTCTGTCTAGAGCCGAGTGACGGATGAGATAGATGATCAGCATATATGAATTTATAGTCTCAATTTACACATATAGCATGGAATTATATCTATGCTATTAGGACTAATTTAGTTGTTGAATTTAATGGTTGAGCGATGGCTGCCGAACAATCATCACAATGAGAGAGATATGAGCCAAACACACGGTCTGTCGCGAACCTTTTTCGTACACGAACTCGATGAGACGGACGATACAGTGGGCTCAGCGTATTGTGTACGGAGATGCACCAAATTCGCCATAGATTTCCCTGGTAATACACTTTAGGTAGTTCCAGCAATGTGCTGTGCATCCGAAGGCGATGATGCATGGCAAAGTTAATCCCTTTCTATTTATAATACTTTCCATCGACTATCATCACTACGTTAACCACTTTCCACAGATATCGTTATAAAATACAAAAGACTATTGTTGACTCCTATTGATCCGGGATTGCGTCCGGCCGTTGGTATGACCAAAAATTTGACGAAACGCATTTGCACGTCTGGAAGAATCCTATCCCTTCACCCATGTACCAGCAGTGACAAAATTTAGAACTCAATAACGTGCAACCGGTACTGTTATTATCAAATAGTTCCCATTCATCAAGGCTATAAGACCATTGGTAAAGTGATGCAATGAAGATACTATTAGTGACACACGTAAATGTAGACGTTTAAGTGTATACAAAATATGTCTAACAGAGTCTTCGCTTCAGTAAGCTGTCATATTTGATCACAATTCGGCATAGCTCCTAGTACGCCAATACGGGAATGTATAGCGACAATTATACATGGGGTACTTTCCAGAATCGCTCTCTCTCTGTGTGTGTGTGTGTGTGCGTGTGTGTTCGTGTGTCTGTGTGTGTGTGTAATCACGCCCTGAATTATTCACATTTGATACGGTGACAATCAAAATGTTAAGGGACCTAGCATTAGCCAGGTGCGAAAAATGCGCACTCGACGAACGCACCACACTACGATCTCGAGTTCGGTCAATTCGGAAACTAGCACGAGCACGTTATTTGTAGAATGCTGCCAGTATACTGTTGATCGCGCGGTACTTTTAGAAAACCGCTTTCACCACATACAACGATGTTCCATACTCTCCTTCGAGCTAGTCACAGGGTATCAGTTCAACACTGTGAATCCTGAACAAATCTAAAATCCATCTACGGCTGACCCGGGACCAAAGAGAAGAAAGTAAAAACCGCACAAGGAAAACGATCACTAGCGTCACAACTTCACTTGGTCGTTGATCGCTTCTAGTCGCCAAAGAAATGGGAGGCTAAAAGGACAATGGGAGCGCAATTGGCGTATTACACCTGGTAAAAGCAGAAATACTCAAAGTGTCCATACACGTTGTTTAATCAATCTCATCCTTCAAATCCGCACGTCCTTGGCGTATTTTATGATGATTTTGAGTGCGGGCATAATCGCATGGAAGACTCGCAAATTCCGCAAAAAGAATCGATTCCTACGTCACGAGTTGAGATATGTAAACAAGCGACATCTGCCAGACGGTAAATTACGCTAATAAGTTTAAACAAACATAATTGTCGCCCCATGCAGGTGACCTTCCCAATATACACTTACTTTAAATGCGCGTTATACGGCACCGACCATACTTTGTAAATCTCCGTAGCGATGGTCAACGAAGGAAACACGACAGCGGAAAACAGATACTAGATTTACGAGTAAATAAATAAAAAATAATATATTTCTATTCATTACATTGGGACGAGACTGGCAGGTTTCAGTTCGCACTGCCTATAGTTCATGACAGTCTTTCATCAAACTAGGCCATGTTTTCGTTCCAGTTTATAAAATTACACCGTCTTACGCATCGCATTAATCTAACACTTGATTCTAAAAGTGTATATATTAGCTAAATGTGTGTTCGTGAGAATTTTGTTTTTAGATTTAACGACACATGGTGAACCGCCACCTACTTATATATTAACGGACGGCAATTTCAGAGTGGAGGAAGATTTTCAGACTAAACATACGTCACAGTCTTTATTCCAAGAATGCCATAGCCATACTGCTTGAAATCATAATTTCGGCACCGCTGGTAAATATGCGTGCTTTTTCGCTCTGCGCGAACCGCCATTTCGTATATGAATTGGCGCTTCTTTCGCTGGCCGTTCGTAATGAAATGAAGATCGATATACAGTGAAATCAAGTAGTAATAAGTGGCGCTTGAACAATTCCGCGACTTTCGTCACAGGCTTGCCAGAACGCGTTGGTATCGACCCGCGGTCTTGGACCACTGATAAAAGTTGCTGCTGGCGGCTATGATAACAAGTCGATTTGTCTCGGGCAACACATGGCGTTCTCTCGCACGAAATCTTAAAAGCTATCGACTCCGATAAAATGTTTGCTCTTGCAGACGCGAACTTTCGCTCAATGTAATTGTTGATCGAAGCGTCACACCGCCAGCTGTCATTTAGGAGACCTTCCGTCGGGAAGTTGATTAAAATGTTTACGCGATATTGACTTCATAGATGCGCGATTTCCGTGATGGCCTCTGTCGATTCCATGCTGCAATTTCACAATTGTTTTGCAGTTTGGACGTTGATGGCCGAATCAGAATCCTAATTCACGGGCCTTTTTAGAGGTAAGGATTCCAAATATGTGTCATGCCTTCCCAATGTTTTATACCCTTTCGGTGTAATTGTCGAACCCAATGGGCGATCTGTGTGTGACCCTAGCGCTATAGCCAGTAAGACAATTTGATTTCCAAGCGTCAATACCAATCGCAGCGTATATTTGATATCGCATGAAGTTGGCGGTATTTTACAACAACGATCTGCTAAATCTCCAGCTATTATTTTTTTAAATTTTGGTTGTATCGATTTCTTCCGTATATGTATCGGGTATAGACATTTTAAACTATTTTTATATGGTAAGAATCCAATGAAGAACATATTTCGTCGAGACAGTATATCGCCGATGATATCCACAACAAAACTATTTGTCAATAAATATCATTATCTGAAGCTAACACGATAAGGTTTAAATTGGTACGCATGTGGCCTTGTTGGACGCCATAGCTTGAGATAGGTTAAAGTGTGCGATTGGTGACAAATCAAATTGCGTAAAATGCTGATATTTCACGTTCAATATCGGGTCGCTGTAATGATTTGCATTAGATTTTGACACGGCATGCACTGCGCAGCTGAGTTCCTTTACACTTAATGCCAAAGATATCACACGATGATATACTAAACGAGAAGTCAATGCTTGGAAGTAACTGATAAATAGATGAATCGGCACAACCCGCATCCTTACAATGGCAAATGACTCAGGAGCGCTCTTGATCCGATCAAATTTTATATTTGTGAATTCTTGACGTCACGGTCGATTCGAGTCGTTGCTTCATCGCTGAAAGCCTACTTTACATCCAATCTGCTTCGGCTACAGTCTCACGCGCCTGCGACTTATATAATCTATAACAATGCATGACACGATGTAATTAAAGTTAACATATACCCACATAATCTTTTTCTCTTCATCCGATTCCAATATCCTTCCAATAACATTGGTAACATCTTTAGGAAACGAAACATGGCACCATTAAACAATCAATAACAAAGGGAATAATCGATATCATCCAACATCCCGTCTACGCAACTTGCTATAGTAAAAGAAAAATATGCCATCCTATATGAAATCTCGTAACACATGCGCATCTCATGTATTCCCTTTCCGCCCGGAACGCATGTAGAAATTTGCGACCAAATCAATTGCTTCTGAGGGATAAGTACGGATTTCAATATAGATGCTGCAAATCAATCAAGCGTTTATAATCACGTCGTGTATAAGTTTATCTGTATATGATCGCGTTTCCAGATTCAACAGAAAGGATTATAATCTAGAATCTATGTAATATATAATATATTATAATTTATAATTTATAATTACAGTTTTCCTATTTCACCACATAAAGGCAGTAAGAATTGCATTTGCAATTGGACCTAAGTCAGGTGCCGGGTGGACATCCAACGCGATGGTAATATACATCGTTGTGATCAATTTAGCGATGTCGTAGCGGGATTGTTGCATCACATTATTAATATTATTATAACATCAAATATTATTGGGAGTCAAATTTCAGAAAGAAAATGCAAACTTCACTCCCCGGTTTTGAATCTGATTTGTGATTATAGCCTATATACGGAACATGCTTCGTGACTTTAACTTGTTCTTCATCAATATACATCGGTTCCTAGCTATAAATTTAAATGATAAAACCTCCGAATAATAGCAAAAAGTGACAAATAATAATGGCTCTGGCTAGTTAGGTGGCATAGTCTTAATTTTCATCGTAGAGTGTAGATAGATAGAGAGAGAGAGATAGAGAGAGCGAGAGATACGTTATTTGTTACCCCCTAATTAAAGGTGTTATCGATGCATTTGGCTCTACTCTGCAGGAAAAGTCCTTTTCTCCTGGGATCGAATATGGGCAGCTCTGGCAACGTAGAAAAGATGTCGCACAGAAATATACCGAGAGGTCGTGAGCTGGAAATCATTGCCCCGCTAAAGACAAACAATCAAAGTCGAGAAAAGAAAAAAGATCCGGTATCCGAACGACCAACTGGCGCTGAGATAAAGTAAAACAAGATAAAACTGCTGTTTCGCCATAAGTTGCCACAAAAATACTCAGCGATAAATTTTACTTCCCGAGAAGCGACAGATTGGGCAAACACGGCAAAGTCAACACTGGAACAAAACTAAACGCAGTTTCCGTGATACTCTTACTTGAGCGACATATGGTCGATAGGACTAGAATTTAGGATAACATTGTTTCTTTATTTACCCCAACTAGCGTGCGGTATCGGCTTGATTTTCACGACTGTCCGGAAACATTTGTTGTGGGTCGCCCGCTGAGAC
>ATSW01005758.1:0-42682 GCA_000444245.1 Botryllus schlosseri
ACGCCAGCTCTTGGTCGTAAGCATCAATAGTCTTCTGTTGCTCGGCTACGTCGGCCTGGAGTGATGCGATCTCCGCTTCGATGTTGGCCTCGTCGACTTGACGCTGTAGGCTGTCAAACTGGTCTTCAAGCTCGGACATCTCGGCTTCGTCCAGGTCTTCCAGGTTTTCTGCGATTGGAGGTTTGTTACTCGCAACCAGAGTTGCACAGGACGAGAAATTTCCAGTCTTTTTCAAATTGCATCAGAATTAGAATTATGATGACACAATTTCCCCAAACTAGATTAAAATTAGAATCGGTACATTTGCAAAAACTCGGAAATTGAATCAAAATCTAGATTAAAAATAAATGCAACATAAATTAAGTTCATTTCATATCAAATCGGAGTGTGAGGGTGGCTAATGCAGGTACACCAAGCTTGGATTGTTTCGCACTGTCCACAGTGTACAAGGGCTGTTCAAAAATTTTTTTTGCCCAACTCTTCCTGGCTAGGTGATTAAATCGTTAGGTTGCCTAAAAAATGAATTCATTCCAAGCGGTAATCGCGGTGTTCTCACAGTTTGAAAATTTTGAATCTACTAAAAAATGCCAAAATTTATTTTTTCAAATTTGTCCTGTCCACCCCAGGAAATTGTCGGGCGTTCGTCTTCAAAAACGATACAAAACAAATTTGACTCAATTCCAGCCTGTTGAAGCGGAGATATTTTAGTTTTTCGATGATAATTCTTGGATTATTACCCGATCAAGGATGATCCCAGAATTATCAAAGAAAAACTCAAATAACGCCGCTTCTACTGGTTGGAATCGAGTCAAATTTGTTTTGTATCGTTTTTGAAGACAAACGCGCAACGATTTCATGGGGTTGACAAGACAAATTTGAAAAATAAATTTTGGCATTTTTAGTAAATTCAAAATTTGTAAACTGTGAGAACTCCGCGATTGCCGTTTGGAATGAATTCAAATTTGGTGTGCATCGTTTTTTTTTAGGCAACCTAACGATTTGAGCACCTAGCCAGCAAGATTTGGGAAAAAAGTTTTTTTGTACAACCCTCAGCTCTACTGTAGAATTTTCAGGAAAATCAGAAATTAGAGTTAAAATTAGAGCATAGAAACATTTCACAAATTAGATTATAACTAGATTACCGTCATTTTACTTTATTTCATCTAATTTGACGGATATAAATGTCTAGTGGTCCAAGTCTTCTGGAAACGTGATAAATTACCTAGATCGGAATGCAGCTGGCTGAGACGGGCGAGAACTTCTGCAACCTTGGCTTTGGCCGCGGTAGCTTTGGCCTTGGCGGCGGCGGCCTCTTTCTGCGCCTGTGAATCACAATGAACCATTTGGAAATTGAACTTATTCGTAATGGCATGAATCGTTTTGCATCTCGCAATTTCGGAAGTAGCTAAACGACAGTACTAACCACCGCTTTCTAAAATTTACCCAGTACTTCCCATTGAAAGTAGTTTTGACATCTTTAATTCCTGCTTGTAATTGAGTAGAAATTCATGGCTTAACTTCTGCTCAAGTAAAAACGCCGACTACTCTGCTCACTCCTGCGTATCCAGTAGAAAGCCGCAGTATCCAATTTATCATTGAGGCGGAAAAATCAGCGTGCGACCCTTAATGATGACTCTTGGCCATGGGGAATCATTGTAGTGGGCTAGGGTTAAGATTAGAACCGGTAACTGATCATCAGGACAGTCAACGACGGTGAATGTAGACACGTTACGGCTTTGAAGGCACTGCTCGTGTGTCCTCTCAGAATGATCTGTAACCGAGTTACTGATCTGTACACAGGTTACTTACACTGAAATATTTCATTTCGCATGTTCAACACCATGTTCTATCACGGTGGCGATGGTGGTGGCATGCTATCACCACGTTTGGTGTATGTTAGTTTGCTGCAAATCACTCACCTCAGCAACGGCGGCTGTGCTTTGGTTAGTAATGACCTCCTCCCTCGCGATCGCTTCTTCCGTCTCGGCCACTTTGCCTTTCAATCCGTTGACGTCATTCTGCGCCTCTCGCACGTCGTCAAGCGAATCCTCCGCGCCGTAACGGATCTTCTTGGATTGCTGAGGGGAAGCGACACGTCATATTACAAGATTGAAAAATAAGAGGGTCCCCTCGACTCAAGTCAACTTTTTCGTGTGACTTGACTTGACTCGAGTCACTTTGAAAAAATGACTTGACTTGACTCGACTCGGCGCTTCAGAAATGTGGATTGACTCGCGACTCGACGCAAAATTCACGAGACAATTTCAAGTCATCAAGTAAACGGTATCGATTGAATCCTGTGTATGTTCGGATTGCTCGCAATACGCCGGCGTCACTTACGAGAACAACCAGTCATTCAGTGCTCGTACATTTCACTGATCCTCCATTGTTACTTCACAAATAAATTGGCCGCAATCGAGTTTGGATGATGATTGCAGACTGTAGCATGTTGCTCTACAGTTAATCACGTATTTTATTAGCAGTTCTACGTGTGCGTGGGTGACTGATACAGCGCCTTTCTGCCCGTATTTAACTTTATATTCGTTGTTTGATTCAAGATAAAGGGCCAAATAATTTGTTTTTCAAGCATCGAGCAAAATGTAACGACTTCGAATCATCTCTCATACTTCAAAAATTCAAGTTGACTGAATTGTGACTTGACTCGACTTGATTCGAGTCACCTTCGAAAATCGATTGATTTGACTTGACCCGAGTCAAAATGTGCGATGACTCGTGGCTCGAGGGTAGTGACTTGATCCCAACACTGATGGGCAGCGACAAGCGTCTGCTATATACAGTAGGGGTCAGTAGAGTAGGGCTAGTAGGGATACTTGATAAAATTGTTAGGTTACCTAATTTAAGCCTACACACCAAACTTGGTTCAATTCCAACCAGTAGCCGCATTGCTAGAGGAGAACAAAGTTTCCAATTATTATATATTACAACAAAAAATACAACAAAAATTTTTAAAATTTTCTGTGCACCCCATGAAAGTGTTAGGTTGTCTATAGAAACGATGTTCACCAAATTTGGTTCAATTCCAACCAGTGGAAGCGTAGAAACGATGTTCACCAAATTTGGTTCAATTCCAACCAGTGGAAGCGGAGTTATTGCCGTCGAAAAATTTGGATTTGAATAAAATAGTCTTTACGGTGGGCCCCACTATAATAAATAGTTAAAGAATTGGTCACCGCAAATACTATTTTATTCATAATCCAAATTTTTCGACGGCAATAACTCCGCTTTCACTGGTTGGAATTGAACCACATTTGGTGAACATCGTTTCTATAGACAACCAAACACTTTCATGGGGTGAACAGATAACTTTAAAATTTTCTATTCTATACTTTTTATATAATTAATAGAAACTTTTTTCTCCTGCAGCAATGCGGCTACTGGTTGGAATTGAACTAAGTTTGGTGTGCCGGCTTAAATTAGGTAACCTAACAATTTTATCAAGTAGCCAGTACGATTTGAGAAAAGTAGTCATTTTTGAAGATCCTTAATATACAGTTCTAGGAGAGCTCCAGAGGTTTTTTTTCCTACTTGAACGAAGCGGGCGGTTGTGTTTTTAGACTACGTAAATAGTTTCAGAAGCACTACCTCCTACATCTTGTAAAGTGGAAGGTAATGGTTGCTTAGATTGGCATCACATCTATAGCATCGCAACTACAGCTATTTACCTCTTGCACGTCCAAGGCGATGCTCTGCGCGTTCTGCGCCTTGCCTCTGGCCTGTTCCGAGATTTCGCGAGCCTTGCCCAGCGACGTCTTAGACTTGTTGCTCTTCCGGTTGGCTTCGTCGATGGTGGCCTGGATTTCGGGGACGCGTTCCAACGCCGAAGTGGCCTGCGCCCCGTTGTTCTCGATCTGGTCTGAGAAATCTGAAAATAGATCAGAATCCTTGTTACTGTTGTCGTCAGAACGGCAACGGCATAATATTCTAACAGCCGAGACCTGCGATCTGTGACGAATCAGCAAGCGTAATTCAATACCACCACGGTTCAACCCAGGTTTGTGTAATTTCAAAGACTTCTCCGACAAATTCCTATTGGTTCACTGTATCACAATGTAGTACAGAAGTCCAACTGATGATGATTTTGAAGATTTTTGTGATGGCAAAAATTTCAGTCCATTATATTTAGTCAACTGTTTGGTTTCTTGCCAAGTCCAATTTATTGATGGATGTTGATAGAAAAGCGCCGCAACGCTTGACTTATCCCAGCCCGCGATAGATGAAAAGTATTGAATAGGGGATATTTGCTTCGCATTACAGTGATTACAATATTTGAATTTTAGGAATTCTTCAAACTTCATAGCAGCGCATTAGTAAAAAAAACTTTCCCTTGACAATGTCACACATTAAAACTGTTGCAGTAGAAGCAGTATGCAAACAATCCTACTTGACTGAGTGAGACAGGTACATTACACCTACTTGTGTACAATGGTAAGGTAGAAGTACTCTTACAGACTACCTCTAGCTAGCTGGGCGATAAAGATATATCGACGAGCTTACGAAAAGGGCGATGGCGCAAAAATCAGAACTACTGTGTTAGATCATCAAGTTTCAGTGTGAAATATTAGATGAATAAACTCCTTAATTAGGCAAATTTCAATTGAAGAAACACTAGAGCGAAGTGATGTATTCTAAGTTCGGTTTCAACGTGTCTCCGGAGAGCCAGCCGAAACTTCAATTCTACCCATTTTCCGGGCCTGGCATCATAATTCGAGAGTTCTCGAATCTGAACCGAGTATTGATTTTTAGTCGAGTAGCGACAGTCGATCTTTTTCGAACGCTCAGTTCTTGCAACTTGGAAATAAATTTTACACACCGCAGCGTCCAAAGCAAACGGCAAAGGGCTACACATGTTCATAAAACGACCTTTCTGTAAGTAGTGATCAACCAAGGCGTTTTCTATAACATATTAGGTCATAACTGTGGCGGACTCATACGAAATTATTTCTGATCAAGTCGAACTGGCAATAATTCTATTTGTGATCACTGAAAGGTACATATCTCAACTCTTCAAATTTTTCCTATGGAGTGTATGACATCAAATTTATTGATACTCGGAATCCCGATTCCAGACTAATATCGACCAGTTACTAGATTTCACCCAGCCCTGGCACTTGCTGCAAACTCTTTATTAGTAATGGTAATTCACTGATACGCTTACCTTTCAGAGAAGTCTCGGTTTCCAGCAGAGATTCGTAGGCCGCGTTGCCCCTTTCCACTGCTTCGGTGGCCTTGCCCAACGCGCCGTGGGCTTGCGCCGTCAAAAGGTCGGTTGTCTACAAAAAATAAATGCATTGCATATACAGAGCTTCACGTACTATCCATCTCGCCATGGAAGTCACAAAGTAAAGGAGCGTCAACACCAAGGGACAACGGGAATGACGCAGCAGAGTCGAATACCCATCGTTTCAATGTGGTCATCTTAATGAAGTGGGCTAATTTCCAGCTAATCAGAATCATATTTGTCTTGGCAATTAGCAATAACTTTATCGAAACGCTATCACAGGCCAATCTTAAAATGATATTCTGTGAAAAAGCGTCACTTTCTCTTCAGGCATCCGTGGAACACAATGTTTTGCCACGGCGAAGCGACAAAATTTGTCACCGTAAACACTGTTCTTTTATATCATGGTTGAAATTTTATATTGTAATAACTTCGTTTCTACCAGTTGGAATTGAGCCAGATTTGGTGTGAAGCGTTATAGTCTGCGAAAAATTTCCTCACCTAGTCAGAGAAATAATGGAGAAAAAAACTTTTAAACGGCGCTAATGTGCAGCTACAGCTGTGAGAGATCCAAATGAAATTCAATGTGGCTAGTGTAATTGCGAGCGACTCCACGATGTCTGCTTCAAAATCAAAGATCACAAATTTCTGACCTTAAACTGGAGTAACTGAACGCTGAAGCTAATCTTACAAAATTGATGGCGAATGATAGTTAGTCGAGTTGTAAAAATGACAACATCGTGCCTTGGGAGAGCACGATAACGCAAAATCAGAAGATATATTAATACGCAGTTCCTGGTCCCCTCTAACAAATCGAAACTTACGTCTTGAGTGGATTTCGAATTGCCGAGAAGGAAATTAGCGCGGTCGATGTCAGCTTGAATCATGAGGTGGCCGTCCATGAATTCTTCGTTTAGATCCGTTCTCTGCAAGAGGAAACGCCATCAACACCGTTACAAGACCGAACAATAGAAGTCGGTCGGTGGCTGAAATCGGGGGTAGCCTAGAGCCAGGGTTGACAATCCTGACATACTGTCGTTATTCCTAAGATGAGTCCTTATGAAATTACAATGTTCTTATTTATCAGATTTGTCCCAACTTTTGACTTGACCTTCCGACTTTTGCCCCATTTGAAAGGCTCACAAGAGGCTTCAGTAAGAATTGGGCGAAAGTGAGGAACTTTGTTTGGTCACCAACTTCCCAAACGGGCCACGAACAACTTTTTTAGTCATCACATTAAAATTTCCGCAGTTAGGCTACTCAGGGTGAATGTCATTTTCCATCCATGTTGATGGCAACCCTGGGTAGCCTATATCAGGAAGGCTAGCTGCCCAATATCATGTCTAATATCATGCCTACCGATAATCTAAACTTCAAATTTTGATCACCTGGGACAACGTAACAAAGCGATTTCCAAACCAATTCAACGATTCATGAACAGACACCTATGAACCCATCCAAAACTGATGCTAGGCAACTAGTGACGGCAGGCCATCTAGATTGTGCAACATCAGAGTGGTTTCGTACGTCATTCCATCGTTCAAAATTAAACACTTAACCCGCAGACATGCAGAGATGGCCAAAAGAACCATCGACATTAATTAATTACAAAGAGAAGTAAGTAATGGCTTTGAGTTCAAGAAAAAGAACAGTACTTAGCAGAGAAGTAGAAAAATAATCCAATAATTACTGGAGTAGGTTGGAGAAATAGATTGGGCCAAGGCATCAGAGACTTTTTCACTAGTTTATTAGTCACTAGCCCTAAAATTGGCAGTTTATATTTGCAGCACCGACGCAAACTCGATATGGGTGCAATTTTCGAAACTCAATTTTCGAAACTTCATTCCGATACCGTAACGTTCAGCAGTTAATCAGATGTGGATAATTTGGATAGTGAAAGATATATATTCGTGAATAAGACAAAACAACTAATGATAAATAGGTGTAGTTTACTTCGGCTACCGCGACTCATGGGCTATTCCATTCCTCGCATTCCATTTTTATGACGATATTGCCCATCAAAGTGTTACAAAGTTGTCCCAAAATTACCTTCTATTTTTCGCAAATCCGTTGCGTAAAACGTCAGAGATTGTACCTAAAAAACTGTTCAAGTAGAAGCAGAACTAGTCCTAATATAGGCAAAACCTACTTGATTATTTCAAAAAGTACAAATATTTCGTTACATAAAAGTATTGTGGTATAAGTAGCTTCTGATCACATTAGTATAACACATACGCAACGAATAGCGTTATACCGGCGCTCAGGTGTCAAAAACCAACCTTACCTCTGGGCCTAAGCCTTCCGCGTTCTCCTCGACCAGCTCGATTTCAGCTTCCAGATCGTCGACGTTGTAATCGGGCAGGATCAGTTTTTCGGCCTCTGTCAGCAGCTGTGTCGCGTTCTTCTTAGCCGCCTTTGTCTTCTCCAAGGTTTGCTCCGCGTAAATCGCCAGGTCGTCGCGGCGAGCGATGGCGTTCGGCAGGCGGGTTCTATTGTAACCAAAGAGTCAGCAATAGACAGGGTCGCCATACCGTACTAATTTTTAAGAGGTTACTCCACGAGGTCAGAAGAATCTGATGATCTATATCAGTGGTTCCCAACGTGGGCGGAGGTGACAAGTAATAAGACCATTCAGGTCATTTCGTCACCTCCAGTCATTTTTTTGTTTTAATGAACCAATCAATGTCTGTCCTTCTGTTAGTTTTCACCCCGAAAGACGATGCCTCTCTTCAAGATTTGTCTTTTTTGACTTGAGTACCGCGTCAAAGTGACAACCTTGTTTATAAGCCAACACTTTTCAAAACAAGGAAAAATCTTATAACTAAGGATCATATGGAGACCCTGCCAATAGGCGATCCGGTGTTCAGCAAATTACGGCTAGTCTAGTGTAAATGAATTCCATCACAAAGTATGAGGATCTCGCTATTAAATAACATTCTGGCACCGGTTTCGTTCTCTTATAGCTTCGACGATTGATAGACATATAAAATCATACTCACAGTCGCATTTCGTCAAAGGAGTCGATCAAGGTATTCAATGTCGTGATAGAATCTTGAATAGCGTTCAGCGCCTTCGTCGACGTGTCGAGGGCGTGTTGCGCCGTGGACACGACAGACCCGGACTCTTGCTCGTGCCTGTGTGGGTAGGCAATTATTGAAATTGGGTAGATGCCAGGAGTCTCCATAAGCCGACAACTTACTGGTCAGCAATCGCTTCCGCTTCATCCGCGAGACGCGTCATGTTATTCTCTTTTGACAAGCTGTCCAAGGCGATTGACTTGGCTTGGTCGATATAGTCCGAAGCCTGCAGATAGGTAATTGTTTCAACGGATTTGATGGCCGTCTCATAATGCTAAGCACGGATCCAGAGTTCATCTTCGTAACATTTTAAAGATTTTGGACTAGGACTGGAGCTGAGGTTGGTTGTGGTTTTGATAGTACGGCCAGGGTGGAGGATTTTGATGAGCATAGCTTTACAGATACACACAAATTGGTGTAGTTTTAATGGGGTCAGATTGGAGCGAGATTTTCAGAAGACGGATCAGAGTGTAAAATTCACAAGGCACACTAATACCTCGGCACCAAGTATTTGTGACAATAGGATGTGTTTGGGTGGTATCTTGGATTCATCCTTTTTTTTTAGTGATGTGGCATCAAATCGAGTTGGAAGTGTGGAAATATTTTTGGACGGCCACCATTTTCCTCGGAAAGCCACCATATTTGAACTGCGAAACACGAAATATATGTGATATTAAGGTCATGCATCATCGCTTTCTAAACCTTTCCGGAATTTCTGGATGATATCGAACGACCTATCTAGAATTCCATCACAACATCGGTCCCAACTCTCCGAAACATGTTGTCTGGGTGACTGCTTAATCGTGTTGAGAAAGTGGATCAGTGAAGAAATGCGTCAGAAATTTCATGAAGAAGTGATGAAGCGTGATTTGGATACCACAGAGATGGGTGAGGTGAAATGGCAGCAGTCTTGAAAATATTTTAGTTGCAGTACGAATATGGTGACGATCTGAGGAAATTGACTGCTGTCACTTTTTACGGTAATTTGAGACAAAATCATATTTATAGCGCAGTGCTCCTTTTAGGCAGCTAGGACGCAGCCCAGTGGTTCGAAGCCTATTCACAGAGGCGTAAAAGTAGTGATTTTTGGTTCAAGTAGAAGTAACATTGTAAAGCTCTACTAAAGTACAAGTAGCGATGTACGAATAGCAGAAAAATTGAGTATTCTAGGCCTAGTTTTGCCTGAAAAACTGAAAACTGTTTAGTAGAAGTAGTAGTCTAATCATAATCATAATTAGTTAGCAGTGAGAATAAAAAAAAAAAACTTAGACTATTTCGGACAGTTGAAGTACTTTGCTACTACGGCCCAACTAATTCTCGACTTTAACTACATTGCGCCCCCTTAGATTTAGATGAACACCAAAAGCAAACGTCGAAACCAACCTCGACCAGCTTTGCGTTGGCACGCTCCAGCGATTCGTCAATTTGCGTCATGAGCTCCTTGGTGGCCACCATGGTGCGGTTGGCGTCTTCCACGCGGGAAGCGCACGAGTCCACGTTGCCTTCGGCGCTGGCCACTTTCACGACCAGCACGGATATTTTGTCGTTCACCTCGTCCACCTTGGTGTTCAGGTCATTTCTCTTGTCTGGATGGAAAGTCAACGGAGCTTATCGTATCCAATCTAGTATTGAATTCTCAGTTATGCCCCTGCCAAACTTGTACAAACTACCAATTTTGATACTTTTGAGTAATTCTAGTTGTAGATTTTGTAAAGTGAATAGTTCTAGCTCCGGTTGCGCATTTAAAAAAATTAGTTGCTGAACAACTAAAAAACACGGGTCGTCGTTTGGCGTGAATCGTGATACCGATACAGATAGCTTATCACTGTACTAGTATTTTTGTAAAATGCTAATACGTATCTTTTATTATAGTAGAGTAGACGTGGAGATAAATCTTCTCAAATTTTTTCAGAGGCCACACGTTGTGAGCTCCTGATCAAGATAACCCAAAATACCTGCAAGTTGATCTGCTTGGTCTTTGACTCCTATCAGGGTGTCTTTGAGCGTGTCTAATTGTTTTGTGAAGTCGTCTCCGCCAGTAGGCGGAGCATCGCCGATGGTTGCCACCAGGTGTTCAAGACGGTCCAGTTCACCGCGGTGGATTTGCACAGCGTCTTGCACCAGTCCATAGCAGGCGGGGCATTCTATATATAAAACGCATCGTCATAGAAACATTTTTTTAACATTCATGTCATAGTTGGAGAGCAGTGCATTAACCCGCATAAGTGTTCCGTACTCGTATGTTCATAGATCGTTACAAACCGATTTCAACTTACCGATGCAGCCTTGCGACAGGTCGTGAAAATTCTCCTCGCATTGGTCGCACTTCATGCCGTACACGCCTGGCTTACAGTCGCACGAGCCGTCTTCGTTGCATTGCAGGCTCTCGCTGCCCAACGCGTTACACTCGCAAGCTGCCAAACAGAAAATGTCTCAGCATATCGCAGTTTGACAGGGGACTGCCAAAAAATGTCGACGAATGACACGAGACAGACCCATCGTCTCCAAAATCGGCCAACAATGACATCACACGTTTTAAATCAAATATTGGGGGGGGGGGGGAAGAGCGTATTTTGTACGTAGTGTTTCCGAAAATAAGACGTAGAAAGAGAGAGATACTTGATTACTGACCACCTCTGGTCAATATAGCTGTATGTTGAATACCGATGCATACAAGATATTATTGCAAATCTTGAATAATATCCAGACGTCAGCGAAATTTAAATTGTATCCTTGACTCGCCATATCTCGTATAAGCACGTGATATGAATATTATCACAAGCAAAGAAGGCAATCATAAGACATTCGTATGTTACCTAGCAGCTATCACGCGGATCTGCGATAGTTCTCAATTCGATACGGAAAGTTGAATTTTGACAGGACCGACTATACGCGCTTGCAGATTAAAGCTCTACTAAACCCAATACGCAAACTCAATATTACGGTACCAAGTCAAATTACAAATCGCCGCCTGGCACTGCTTTACCTGTACATCCTTGACGGGTGAGGTTGTAGTAATTGTCTTCACATACATCGCACCGCTGACCGCGTACGCCGGGCAAGCAGTCGCACTGCCCGCTGTCCTGGTCACACTTGCCCGTGGTAGCGCCAATCGGGTCACACCGACAAGCCACGCATCCCGTGCCGCTGTTCAGGTCCCAGTAGCCTTCCTTACACATATCGCAGCGTTGTCCTGAAAGGTATTGAGAAGTTTATTTGAAAATTGGCACGATTCTCTCATACGATTACGCAAATACCGACCTGCAACGTTTGGAAGGCAGCTGCACTGTCCGTTGACCGGGTCGCAACGAAGAGAGTTTGTGCTTCCGAGAGAGTAGCACTCACAAGCTGGAATGAGGAATGAGGAATTAAATATCACCATCATGAACATAGATATTAGCACGTTTCCATTAACTCTACCTTGGCACCGTTCTTCATGCACCGTGCTGAGCGGGTTTCCGTAGTAACCTGCCAAACAGTTTTCACACCGAAGCCCCGTCGTGTTGTAGATACATTTCAAGCAGTCGCCCGTTGTTGTGTCGCAGTTCATGACGGCGTTGGAGTCGATGTTGCCGTTACAGGTGCAGCGTTGACAAGTATCCACACCGAACCTAGGAACAACAATAGCTTTCGGTGGCGGCATAACAAACACAAAATATAGTAAACATTACACAATCTAACTACACATATATTTCATTACTTAAGATGATCATACGCTATAAATCAACATAGTAATTAGAGGAAGAAAATCATGAAAATTATATTTTCATACATGACGAAAGCACTATACTGAATATTTATTGCAAATCAGTCTCTAGACAAAGTCAAAACATTTTTGCAACCTGCATTTCGTTTTATTATAGATGTTTATGTTTGCACCGTCAGTGAACTTATCATTTGACATTTTACAGCTTGTAGCCTACTGTATAGGCCTACCGTTGTAGACGGCTCGTTGTCTGCTCATTGTGAATCATAAGCGGTCAAATGAAACAAATAGGTTGACATCGTGTTATGGTCAACATATCGCAATATCCTAACTGAAGCAAAACTGCTTGGGCAATGCATGGTTCTTATATCAAGAAGCGCATGACGGAATAATTGTGATGTAGACAACATTGTCAGAATGAAGCAACACGGTGTGTCACCAGCCAACAACTGCTACTGTAGAACGTTCTTTCCATATTCTTGGCAAGCTACTAAGTAAGTACAGACACTTTCTACCCAAGAATGTAGGAAGGCATCCCTCGTTGTACTACAACAAATTTCAATTATTTCTACTATAATGCCTGATGTAACTACTGGAATTCTTCATAGGTCATTCATTTTTCATGTAAAAATTTATGAGTTTTCAAGTCAAAAATGTTTTTCTGGCCAAACTACTTCTTATTTACAGACAGTTCCAACCAGAAATGTAGATAAGTAGTACAATTTTAACATTATGTGCGAAAACACCTAATTTGCATACTCTATGTCAAAATGTGGTCAAAATTGAGTTTTTTAGGTTTGAAAATATCAAAATTTTGATTTATATAAATCAAAATCGGCCTAACGATTACTCAAACAGGGTGTCTACTTCCAATAATCACTCTGTTGACCATTCTTTCATAGTAATTCCACTTCAACTCACCATCCGTCCATGCAGAATTTGCAATGGTTGCCGTAGTGACCCGGCGGACAGCTCAAGCACTTCACAGAGTCATCTTCGGTGGGCGCACACGCTATGCCATCCGGGCAGGGGCACGGCAGGCACAGTTTGTCGTCCATGTAGTAGCCGACAGCGCAGACCTCGCAATGGGCGCCGGCAAAATTGTCCGTGCATTCGCAAATTCCTGAGAACGATGCAACAGTCAGCTACTGTAGACCAAGATTTCAACGGAGGAAATAAATTGTACCGATTCAAAAGTGAAACGAATATGGCAAGTTGTGACCGTGACAGCAACAAACTTTTGAAGTATACGACATAATAATAGCATCACTGAAGGCAAAAACGACATACGACATACAAATCTTCAATTTGTTTGCTTTGTTCCGTGTTTTTACCCTTAGCACTTTTTAATTAGAGATTCATTGACCTTTTCTTCAAATACTTGAATAGCTGGTTGGTGGTACTAAACTTGAACATTGTTTTCAAGACTACATTCATTGCAGCTAATATTACCCAGAAAAAAAATCAAAATACGCAGACCTCAAAATCGAACGTGAGAAAATGTGGAGATGCAAAATAAACACTGTACCCGATAGTCATCAGTACTACAGGGGTCGTAAGCTAAAAATATTCGTTAGACTTATTCAAAAGATTCTGGGAAACATTCAATTCGACATGATCCAGAAGATCACTTTATTGGGCAATGTGCATATTCATCGGAAAACCTTGAATGCACCACTGAATTAAGTTACAGTTGCACTGAAAATCACAGCATAATTTATGTAATTTTGATTCTTCATTTTCAATCATCTCTACCTCTGTCATTGTCAATTCTACATCTACCGCAATTCTATAATCTGACCTCTTCTCTTCATCTATTGCATAGGAATAACAATTTGGCTATTAGTGAAATTTTAAAGGTTTACTTCAATCTTGCCATTTTCCTCAAGAACTGTTTGCACCCCAGATTATGTGCGTGTTTACCAGTTTTACTGTGAATAAAGAATACAATAACTAATAATGAACAACAAGTTTATAAATGATACCACAATCATGGTAATGCATTATTGAGAGCAATATTCGATTCTTGAAATGGATGTTGTGGTGAAAGCAATATCAGACACTATGGTCAGCTGTCACTCACCAGATTCGGGGTCGCATTTGTCCCCGTGTCCGTTGCAATCGCACTTGACGCACTTTGAATAAACGCCTCCGTTTGCAGTAGCACGGGTGAACCCGGGTGCACACGACTCGGCATTGGTCCCCAAATAATTTTCGGCGATGCAATACTCTATCCAATCTGCGGGCTCGCCGGCGCCGCCCTCTTCGGCGGTATCAAGGGTAACAGAGTGGAGAAACGTGAAGCCTGTGGAAGTCAGTACCGCGAGTTTGATATTCGCACATATAACGTTGTCGCCGAGTATATGGAAGAGTGTGGCACACAGAAATTGCGGAGACGCAATAATTTTGCGACGTAATGAATTACTGGAACTGTATATTCACTATATACTCAATGACTTGCAGAATGCAGATAGGTTGACAAGTTTGACAATTAAAAAGATATCTCTTTTCATAACTTGCATGGTTATTAACATTATGGTTACAGAATTAATTAAACATTTTCTCTCTATACTTGAGTAGGAAATCTTCGCCGTCTCCAACAAACAAACCAAAACAACACAAAGCATTCTCTATCATAGCGTGTCATCGGGGCGGCGAGACAGCTATCTGTGATTTTCTCGCTAAATATTCACACGACATTGGCAGACAGCTCAAAAATACTCGAGTACCGACGATACTACGTGACCGTCACGTAACGCATGAAGCAAAATTCAAAATGTGTCTTTTGAAATCATCCTGAATGATTTCAAAAAATATCCAAATCCCAGAATGCTTTTTAGTAGTTGTAAGGTACATGATCTCATAATGCAATTGCGATAAGGTAAATTGGGCGAAGTGTAAATCAATTCTCAGGCTATCGACTATATTTTACCAAAATATTCATGTATGCAGTCAGCATATGCATTTTTATTGACTTGGTATTTGTGTCGAGTGGTGGGATTGAAACGGGCTGGGATTCAGTCGTGGACGGTTCTATCATGAAAGTCGCATTTTTCAGTCAGTTCTGTTACAATAAGTCATAGACCAGTAACGCGTACTGGTTCACTGATCGCATAAAATTGGCCAAATCCCACCACTGTTTGTGTCCCTTCTCTGAGCTCAAATGTAACATAGATCATTAAGTCATTTCCTAGGCCACACACACACCATTCAAAATTAGCACTTTCCAATATTATACACCTCTATACATCATATTCCACAAGCCTTACAGCGTATGAACCTCTCCCAATTTCTACACTACTGCTGCCCTACGGTTAATATTATCAGTGTACAGTAGGATTGTTCAAAAATAGCTTATTTTTCCGGATTCCAGGGATTCATAGCAAAAGCCAGCGCAGAGCCAATTGATTTTTTTATTCAAATTTTACTGTAAACCCAATAAAATTGTCGAGTTGTCTACAAAAACAATGCAAAACAAATTTGACGCAATTCCAACCCGCGGAAGCGAAGTTAATTGAGTTTTTTATCAATAGTTCCGAGTTTTTCCACCATCAATGCTATTTTTGCAAATTTAACACTGCAACAACTTCGTTTCCACCAGTTGGAATTGAAAAAAAAATTGTTAAGCATCGTTCTTTAAGGCAGTGTGGTTGACAGTAAAATTCGAAATTTTCTTTCAATTTTTATACTAAATTCAAAAATTTCAATCGACTCTGTGTCGGCTTTTACTGGTTGGAATCGAGCCAAATTTGGTGAGCAGGTTTTTCTTACGCAACCTAACAATTTATTCAGTATCCCCCGAATCCGGAAAAATACTTATTTTTGAACAACCCTAGTCTACTGATAGGTTGAACAACCCTAGTCTACTGATAGGTTTTTGGAGCTATAGACCCACGAGCAACAGTACCTTCGTCATTAAGAGCCCGTATTCTCACACTCGTAAGGTCGTTGAGCATTTTCTGGAACTGGAACGCAGTCAGCCGCGGACTGAACGCGGCCGCCTCGTGTAGTCGGAACCGAAATTCTTGCGGCTCGGATGATGGTTCTGGGTTGTTCTGAAGTAATCTTTGTGTCACCCAGTGTCGCAATCAAGGATGGTCAAGGACCAGGGGTCGTTAAAGTGGTCACATAAAAGTATGATCCGAACCAATTCACGTGACTCAAGGCTAGGACGGCCAAGAGGGGCATTTCATAGTAATTCGAAGAATAGAAAAGTCACCACATCATTGGTATTTCGTCTATCAGTCCTGATACGTGGGTAATAGGTGCCAGAAACTGTCAAGACTGAGGAAAATTACGATATTATGAATGTGAGTCATTCTATATCACTTCTATATCTTAACAGTGAACACAATGGCTCGGACTCTAGTCACAGCACTATGACTCAGACTCGACTCACATGTTAATCTCATTTTTATAGTTTTGACTCGACTCAAGTCGGGTCATTCGGGTCATTCACTCAAGCCAAGTACAGTCCGAGTCCAAGACAGTGAGTTGAAGGTCGAGTCTGAGTCATGGTATCACGACTCGAGTCCGAGTCCAAGTCATTGTGTTGACATCTCAGTTTTCAGTTGTAGTCTTGTTGAACCCACTTTTTAGAACTCTCTTTGTTAATATCCAATAGTTCGCATTTATATTATACTAATTTTCCTCACTTTTAGCAGCTTCTGGTCGCATTTTCAAGTACCAGTACCAATAGATGAAATCCCAATAGTGCGATTACTTTACTATTCTTCGAAATTACAATGAAATGTCGGTCTTGGCCGTACGAGTCTTGAGTTACATGACTTGGTTCGAGTCATACGCAATGACTTGAGTCCAGTCGAGTCAATACACAGATTGACTCGAGTCGAGTCATTCCCATATATTGAGAAAATGAGTCGAGTTATGACTCGAGCCATTACAACCCTGGTTACTGCCACTTTCAGTCTAGTAGCAATGCTTACTACTTAGACCACCCCTGGTCGCGAGTTAGAGATTAAACCACACACCTGTTCGTAGAGTGGCAATGACACTCTGTACTCGCTGCCCTCGATGATGATATCATGGCCGTATCGCGGCCCGGACCTGCGGCTAAGCGCATCTCCCGTGCCGCTGGATCCCTCGGACGTCAACGCCGATTGCCCGTCGAAACTCAGGACGAAAGTCAGGAATTGGTTGTAACTGAACCGCTGTCCTCCCAAGTAATTTTCTGCAAACATCCACCATATTCAGATTCGGCATTCGATATGCATTTGAAAATTACACAACTCCCACAATTCATTATGTAACATGGTGAAACAAATGGCCAGTAGAGATGAGCAGAATTAATATTGTAAAACCCAAACCTTCAAATCTAAAAGCCTAAATAAATTTCCGATTCTGCCCAAGTTCATACCTGGTAACAAAATTACCCCGGAGGGCGAATCCAATTCCAAATCCTGTTGTCCTAAAACCGGCAATACGAATCCGGAAAAAAACTCGAAACATAATCCAGAGACATCAACATCTCTGATCATAATATGCAAGGGCGATCACTGGTCAGTAGGACTCCTCCTCTATTCTACCGGCATCATCTACATACCCTATTCAGTAGAGCAGTGGTTCCCAACCTGTGGTACGCGTACCACTAGTGGTACGCGAAGGTCTTCCAGGTGGTACATTCTGTTTTTTTTTCGACCGAATGAAGTCATTAGTTCAGGTGGGGTTGATTTTGGGTTTTCTGTAGCATGGCCTACGTGTGTTCGACGCATGTTCTCACGCTAATCCCTAGATGTTAATTTTCCCTTCTACGTGGGAGCGCGAGCAAGGATCTTCATTCATGATGATTATCAAGTCGAAGAAACGAAACCGTCTTGCTGCGCCCATGCATGACTTTCGATGCGCTGTGAGAAAACGTATGCCACTCATCGACCAGCTAGTGCAGGGGAAGCCAACCGTGACCCGCGGGCCAAATGTGGCCCGCGAGAAGATTATGAGTGGCCTTCGAGATAATTCTCGAAATTAGTTATAATATCAAATATTGAATTACTCAGATAATGTACTGTGAACTTCCAAGACCAACAAAAACTTGATTAGTTTGACCCCGAAATTAGGGATGTTGATCACTTAAATACCAGTTCCGACGTATTGGAGTAGCCTGGGGCCAGCAAAAGTTTTCTTAGATGTCCCTATATTACCATAAAGGTAGAATGTTCCGTCGTAGATTTATTTGGCTTGTTATTTTTCTTAGTACATCGCGCTATTTATTGTCATTCAATTTCTTGCTTTTGTAGCCCTTCCTGAGTATAAAAATATGCCCAATCTACTTAATTGACGATATTGGTAATTGTGAGAGAACCGTCCAACATCCGACTTCGCGTCTGCCCTCGCAGAGATGATGATAAAGATGAAGATGATCGGCGATGAAACTTTGGCACAAAATGATAGACGCATGTTCACCGAAATCGTCGCTATTAATATGTCTGAATCATCCTGAGTTTGCCAAGAGAGCCCAGTGGCATACATAGGTGACTCGCAATATATGCAAGTGACATTAGTATTGGCCGAACTTATTCACTAACTTTGAAAATTTTTCGCGCTTGGCGCGGGTACTTCATGAGTGCGTAGTGATTATAAGTCTTGTTTCCGTCATTACCTAATCCGGTTCGCTCCTATCGGGTGGATAAAAAAGATCATCATCATTCAACAGGCCCGCGCAATGGTTCGCGAATCTCATGTGGCCCTTTGGTCGAAAAGGTTAACCGTCACTGAGCATAAGTCACAGACGTGCTTGTGACGTCATAAATGGTGGGAGCGTTTTGACTGCATTCGGCGCGCGTAACTTGTAGGTGGTACGCGAGCACTGCATAAAACCTAGAAATGGTACGTGGGTGGAAAAAGGTTGGGAAACACTGCAGTAGAGGGTTGTTAGATACAGAATATTTCCGATTCAACCTCAACAGTATTGCAAGTAAAACAGCTCATGTATTCAGAGAATATGTCAAGGTTCCAAGTCAGTTTCAAATACATTCGCATCGTTTTCATGAGCAAAAATTTGTAATAACATCTGTCGAGTACAGGTCTATATCACCATAATAAGTATTGACAATTCATTTGTTCGTGGGGTTGCATAATTCATTCGGCGTAACGCATTTGGCAGATTGGGAAGTTATCGTCAGAAGTTGAAAATACTCGAGTGGATTGTAAGTCCATTTCAAGTATGTCGTATTGTACATCAAGTAGTCTAGGCATCAATGTCATGTATCGGAGATCAAGACTTCTTATAATTGTACATAATATCCACTTCCACTTACTATGTTTTAGAATTTGTCACTTTTGCTTATACTGGGACAAAACTTGAAAGTTTTCAAACAAGTCATATTTCGGTTCTACTGGGAGGTAGTTTCCACGCACCTTTCAAATCACCTAATCATCTTGTTTTTCTACTTCAACATATCTTGGAAACCACTACTTTTCCGTGTACTGGAGTAGCATCAAATAGTTCTCAATTGTGTTGTCTACTACTCCAGGTTGCTTACGTCTACCAAACCCCTACTTTTGCTAGAATATTAGAATAGAAATTGAAAGTATTTCTTGTACACGTACAATTGTGCAATGTACATCAATGCACAATGCACATGACGGTCATCGGCATTAATTCCCTATGACAACCACTTTTCCAAGCCGCAAAATAACACGTTAGCATTCTCACCGGGTGCACTAAAGTACAATCCATCCAGGCCAACCTTCCCCTCGCTGCCCCAAGACACGTCGCCACGCACAGTACCGCTCGTATCGGCCGCCTTCCAACCGTCATCGCCTGAACAATGAAAACACAATAGCATTGTTAAAAATCTAGTACAATCGACAATGTCGTCTGTGTATTGTTTGCGCAACGTGGGCAACCGTGCAGAGACCTACATTGACGGATGGCACAATTGACTTCTCTGATAATATCAGGTGGCTGACAGCAAGGCGAACACAGCATGCCTTGTCATGTAGGCACGTAGTTCTAGTTTTCGGCGTATACAAGTACGGTTTGCATTTGATTATGTCACCTATATTTCCAATGAGGACTCCTTTGACTGACTCAGCACATAGGTTTGTGGTGCAGGTTTGTGGTGCAAAGTAAAATCAAACAAGACAAGAAGTTATCATGGAACTTTCCGGGACTTACGTTTATCACATTAATTTAATGCTCGTGATGTTTCTCACAATTAACAAAAGTATACCTATTGCAAACACGGACTAGGTACTTTGAGAAAGTCGGTAGCGCGAAGTGAAATCGACTCGTAATGCTGGATTTCATCATTTTAATCCCAATGTTTGCGCATAGATTAACGTTAAACACATAGATAGGGCGTTGCTGGGAGGGTCAAAAACGAATTCAGGCTCGAAGGTTCAGATCTTGGAACACCGCGACATTATTTTTGTCTCAACTGTCGTAACCGGATTTGGGAAGTCGGTAAGCCATAGGCTCATCGTCAATGAGACTTTATTACGAAACTACATTATTGAAACCAATCGACCTTATATGTCTGTGTCTACCCTTGCATTGACTGTGGCTACCAAGGGCGCAACTTGGATGAACGTTCCGCAATGGAGGGTGATAACTATTGAAATGGAGTAACTAAAAACTGAAATGGATTCATTATGACGTATTAAACATTATTGATCCCACAATTTCCGAAGTCCGGGCTATTTCCCGTCAAGAGTATTACTTGAATTTTGAATCGCGCTATAAAGATGATGCCAGAACCTCATATTACTAGTTATGGAAGCAACTTGATATGTAAGAAACGCAATTTTAGATTAGCCGCCAAATGTTTGTAGTATGTTGACCTTGCTAGCCGATATCAAGCTTGTTTTGATTTCGTGATATGGAAATTGGCGAGACAACACACAATTCCATGTTGAATATCGCATGGGAACTATGTTTCCTGAATTTAACCACCATGTTAGTTTATTTCCCTGTATTGCACGTTCTTGTCAGTTCATTTCCTCTTCGTGGTCACCGATTTGAGAGTGGAAAGAATTTTGGTTGGGTATCACATCACTTTCGTTTTAACGAGACTATCTCAATGCGGTTGACCAAGTTGCAGCTAACCAGCGTCACAGTGTTTCTCGTCAATTAGCAATGTATTTATCAAAGCCGTAGCACAGGCTCATCTCAAGATGAAAACGATTGAAAAAAAGCATCACTTTATTGATTCCTAAAATAGTGGAAATTTCAAATTGTAAATTTAGTTACTTCGCTTCTACTGGTCATAATTAGAGCTGGGCAAAATCGAGTACCTGAGTGATTCGATTCTGAGTCGCGTATTACGCTTCGAGTCGAGTCGAGTATTCGAGTATCACTCATTATGACGTCACTACAGAATATACTATGCCAAAGTTGTAATATGTAGCCTACCTTTTATGTTACCACAAAGAACATAATGCCTGTTATCCGTCACATTAAAGATACTTTGGTATTTTTTCAATCATACGTATTTCTTTGCACTTATTGACAATGTTGTGAGATGACCATGACTTTGGAAATGTGTTATTTCCAGTAACTTTCGTAGCTTTCAGCGGTCAATCAAAGTTTCAAGGATTCCGCAGTGGAAAATACTATCAAAACTATAATTCTCGTTAGTAAATTAACTTTGAGTTACGGGATGCGTATAATTTCAGTACTCGAAAAAATCGTATTTTACTACTCGACTCGAATCATTAAAATTAATGCTCGATTCAATGTGCCCAGCCCTAGTCATGATGGAAAAAATGTGGTGTACAGCGTTTTCTTATGCAACCTAATAATTTCATCAACCAAAGGTGTAGTAAAATTCGGAAAAACGAACGACTCATTTCAGCAATAAACCGTATACTGACAAATATTTATCGCCACAGTAAAGGCGGACAAGCTGCAAACACGGCAGACGCATTGCGTCACACCTTCGTGCCGGCGCACTGGGAATAATGTCATAAAGACATCAAAACAGTCGCAAAGTCTGGCAACCGAAAATACAGCTTCCTCGCGTCCGCCGCCGACACGGCGTTGCGCAACGCTACGACAATAGGGGCGACGATCTATTTTTACGCGTCGCGCCGGAAGTCGTAGAGGACGTACGCGTACCAAAAACGCGTCATCTGCGATTGTGCGAAGCGCGTTGAATAGGAATAATTACGTAGCATTCGCGAAGCAGATATTAGGCAACGCCAGCGCCTTCAAAAGCGACAACAGCGTGTGCTGTTGCATCAAGCGGAAGCAAAGTGGGTGATGCATCACATATTTTTCGCGTAATGACTAAAGAAGTGGGATTTAGGCGGGGGACGCGTCGAGAAAGTGCAACAGTGAAGAAATGACATTTCGCAAACTGCTAAGAAGCGATGACGAGTGACCACGATTTCATAGAGATGGCTGTAGCGAGTACAATAATCGATTTAAGTTAGCTCCAGTCCGAATGCGGTGGCTGTTGCACACACCTTTGACTTTGATTTTAGACCACATATTTAGAGTGCCTTTATGATACTTCCATGACTGAAGTGAATTTAAGACTGGGAATTTATTCAGGTTCAAATCAAACCCGAGGTATATGTTCAAGTGTAATTTGAAGATGGGTCACCATTAGCTACATTTACATAAATCAATAGCGAATATTACGATACGACATAGTTCATCAATAAACATACAGTGAATAAGACTCCATTTCCCCATTTAGCCCAACAACTACAGGCTAATGCCACAAATCCTACTACAGATACAAGGGCTTATACTCACCGCCTGCAAATTGACTTTGAATAGAAGCGACCGTGTAACCGCCGGCGACTTGGCACACGGACGAATGCCCGTAACAGAAGCAGGCTGTGCATCCGTACGGGTTCTCGTGGTCCAAATTCATTGTGCCGGGCTTGCATCTGCAAAGGTTACCACGGTTAAATACAATACAAGTTGAGCACCTGTCACGTATCGCGCACGTACCGTTTACAGGTGGAGAGTTTACCACAAGAATAAATATTTGGTTTAACCCGAAATAAGCGTCTCGATTTGCTTCGACGGATGGATTATGCTATACATGACAAGATTCCACGCATAAGCGAATAAACAAGTTGGAAGACTTCAGTAATAGGATTATAACTTTACTGTCGATCAGTACTAGTGGAATAGGCCGGTGTCTGGTGAGATCCTGTGTATATGGAAAAATTGTATCAGCAAAATATACAACAACTACATTTTCCTGGATGGGATAGCAATCGGGCACTGCAGGCTGCACCATCTAACCTGAGATTTTATCGGGATAATCTACATAATAAATTGACCGGGATGCATCCTGAATCCATATACAGTGGCGCTGAAATACAGACTACGATTGACAAGATAAACATGACTTGTCTGCACGAATTTGCACATATCGACAAATAAGTCCTTTCGACAAGGAGTATAGATGCCAACAATGGAAAGGATACGAGGAACGCCTTGTAAATACATATTAATGGCAATTGGAAGTAGGTCGTAATTAGCTATAGAGATCCTCAAAATACGGAGGAAATCAAAGCCTCTGTGACAGCGACCTGCCAGGCCTACTTTGAGACCTAACGCAATGCGGTAAGACGAGAGACGGAAAGAAAAAAGACGAACGAGACACGACTATTATGACGTACTTGTCACAGTTGATTCCTTCCACGTTGAGTTTACACACGCACTGTCCGTTAGCGGGGTCGCATACTGTACCGGGTTCTGTTCCGTCGCCATCGCATAGACACAGACTGCAATGAAAAAAGCTGGTCATTGATATGTATATGAGCGCACAAATAATACGGCGCTCGGCGGTGGATAAGAGTCGTTGCTTGCAACAGGTCTTTATTCAACATATCATTCATTAATAATTTCATCACAGGTAAGAGCACAGCACGATACTTTTACAAAATCCGTAGGGCTTCAATAACATTTTACTTATTCTTTATTATCTGGCATTTGCATCAAGCCTGGCAGTTGACGGTCAACAAACTACCGGTTTTAGTAGATCTAGTTTTAGTTTTCGACTTTGCAGTGAGTAGTCTTAGTTCTAGTTGCGCACTTAAATAACATTTCATTGCCGAACAACTAGAAAATAAGTTTCGTCTTTTGGCGCGAATCGTGATATCGGAGTTCTATTGTGTGATGTTCTTGAAGCCATTGATAGCTCAGAGTCATCACTACTAACAACGGGCTGGACAACAGTAAGCCATTTCCAACTAGTACTGCTGTTCATGTGGAAAGCCGATCCGATTCCGACAAAATATAAATTAATGGTGGTGTTCCGTTATTGGATCTAGTAGTGTTTTAAAATTAGTTGCTAATTTTGAAAAGTTGGCAGTTCTAGGTCTAAATGCGCATTTTGAAAGTCCGGTAGTTTGTAGAAGTCTGATGCGTGCATATCCCAGTAGAGATGGAAATACATGGATATATGAAGCTGGGATCCGAAGAAAATGCAAAAAGATATATACTGTATGTACCAATAGAGATATTTCACATTTATTTACCTGCAACCAGCCTCAGTAAGACTATGATATCCGGGCAAACACTGATCACACCTTCTACCCGTAACGCCAGGCCTACAGGAACACGTACCGTCGGCGCTACACTGTTCGTTAGTAGAGCCTGCAAAAATAAACACAAGTCACTTGCCTTATCGGCGTTCCGCGCAAGTCAAAGGGTCACACCACATGAAACAACGACAGGGTGAGATTCGCTATCAGACGCAAGCGGACGTATCAGCAGGGTTCAAATGCTCTAATTAGTGACGTCACAGATATCGTTAAGGGATGTCAACATCCAAGAATATACGAGAGTGATCCCAGATAACCCGCAACGTACCTCTGCGGTTCCTATATCACCAGAGACACTAGCTTAACCCATTCGCGTCCGCGATACGGCGCTGTCATGAACTTGCAATGGAAATGATAAAGAAGATGCAGTGCCGAGGGTGAACATTCTCGATACTTTGTAGTACCGAGGTTAAATTAACGGTCTATAATGTACCATGCCAGATCAAAGAATTTCCCTGGTAATAACAACGCTAAGTAGGCTACCGATTAATATCCTCAATTACATTCCTCGGTTTTAAATAGCCGAGACTAATCTAGCACAACAAGCCAGTGTCCTTTACTGCAAATTGAACTTAGTTTAGAGAAAATGTCCTTACAAGGAAGTAACTATTCTTCCACGCATAACGTATGAAAAATACCGCATGTTCACATTTTAAAATCTCTACCGCGCTAAGAATGATGAAAGAGACGAACCGATCGGGCTGCAATCGCACGAAATGCAAGTTTCCGTAACTGGTTCGCGGTAATGGTTGCGCAAGCATAGCTCGCAATTGGCGCCCGCGGTGTTCTGCCTACATCCCAAGCATCGCCCGCCATGACCGGTGGTTCTGTAGAGGTCCGCGTCGAACTCACAGCTATCGGCCAGGCCATTGCAGTCGCAAGCTAGAAGAATAGAGATTGCGTAAGCAATAATTTGACACCATGATAACTTGAATGCATGCATTTTAACAGACTTTCAGCAGAATATATCTGGCTTTTCTCGCCATGGTCTACCTTGTCAACATACCAATTTCGATCAAAAAAAGTCTCGAGATAAACACAGCAGTCAACTCCACACGTATTGAATGCCTGATACCGTTCCCGGCGAACGTAATCGCAATAAAAGCGTCATTTATGACTTCCGTATTGGTATTGAATGAAGTAATTTCTCTGTGACAACCAATATAACGAAGAAGAATAGCATTCAGAAATAGTTTGAATATATATGACGTCAAGCCGGGAGGTAAATAAAGTAATTCATATTATATCGTCGCTGCATGCGGACACTCTTGGCAGTGTTTTTGATTGTGAAATGGCGACACATTACAGGGCGCGTCGTAACGACAATACGCAGCTGTTTTAATGAGTAAATTACAGAGTATAATCAGTTTGGTCTTGTTACGCCACTGAAAAGTGCACGCACGTGCAGCCGATGACACATCACCCAAAAGCGAAAGTATATACTTATGGACAGACGCTATACGAGTGCATAGGCTGGTCTGAGTCAAGAGGCGGAAATCATAATGGCCGTGCAACACTACCAGCAGTGGATTTTACGTTCATGAACAATATCCCGAGACTGGATTCAAAATAGTAAACGTTTTAATGCTTTTCACAGACGAACGCTCTCTTACGATGCCGTGCATTAAGCTATCATTCCAGATATATTCAATCATATTTCCTCAAGGACTTCTTAACCTACAACATCCACGATTCCAAGGGAGCAGCTTCTACAAATAAATCCCATCGATTAGAAATAATATTACTCTTGAGCGATACTGCTGTTTCAAACCGGAAATATTGCGGAACCAATTCAACTTCGATTGGAGTTTGAACTTGAACAACCGCAACGGGGATCAACCTTTAATTGGGAACGGGAAGAAAGCGCTTGAATCGAACGAATTGGACTTAACTAGGGGCAAAATGACACATCGTGATTGAGCTCGAAACCATAGCTGGAACAAGTTGTGATATTGTTTTATCCGCGAGTTCAGTCGGTTCCTAACAATGGATCTCGCACACCCCGCCTTCAAACAATCCTGAAAGGTTGTTTGAGTCTGAGGTTGGCGAGTTTCACACCGGGGTAGAATGCAGATGAACCTTGAGGCTCAGTTTAAACTCGGGTTTAAGTTCAAGATACGCTGATCAGTAATGAGTAATGACAGAATCCAGTCAAAGCATTGCAAACTCGGAGGAAATCGTTTTGCAACTGGTCAACAAGCCGCCTATATAACCTGGATCAAACTTAAATAATCAAAACCAAGTATTGTTTAAAATTTGTATCTAATTACAAGTAGCAGTAGTGCCCATTTCAAAACTTGCCCAAACTGCTTTGAGAGGAAGTACAAAATGTGAAAAGTACTCAAGTAATCAGTGAAAGGAAGTAAGTCTGGCCGAGGGCGCGCGCACTTTCAGCAATCGGAGGGGGCTAGTACCGGAATTACCACACGCGTTTTCGAAGCAAACGCAAAATTCCCGATGATATTATAAATTTACAAGAAATTTTCAAAAATGCATCCTGTTACCGTGATACATGGGGCTATTTCGACAGTTATTTCTCACATAAAAGCGATGCAATCATAACCCCGAATTCTGCTTTGCAAAATCCAAAGTGCAAAGAGCTAATAGTTGTGCCTCAACAAAATTGTTAAGTAGAAGTAGAATTAAAAAGTAACAACTTGAATAACTGACAATCCCCCTGATCAAAACACATACCTTTGCATTCATGCGCTTGTCCGTCGCCGGCTCTCTGCCAGGGCGCGTCGTTGTACAGCGGCTTGCATATCTCACAGTCGTCGCCAGCTGTGTTGTGCTCGCACACGCATGTCATCTTCCCGGTGGCGCTCAAGACGCATTCCGAAGCGTGACCGTTGCATTTGCACCTGCGCGAGATATTGCGAAAACCTTGAATTCGAACGGGCCACCTCCGTTGAGTGAATGTGTCAGAGTTTTCTGCATTCCATTAGCCCTCACAAACGTATTTTGCGCTGTATGCAGATCATTCGGGTACACGTACACGTACAGTCTAATGTACCTCGCTAGACTGCTGATTCGTTCATTGATGACTGACGTTATTGATGTAACAGACTATGTGAGTATACCTATATAATTGAGAGATTTTTGTTCATAATCTATTTTCTATCTTCAGATATACGCCCACGGACAAGACTTCTGCTTTCCAGGAGAGAAAGCGGGCTCGACATGACAAAAAACCTAGCCCAGCTTACATTGTTTCTACCCTGAAAGTGAAATTCTAGTCTGAAAGTATTGACTAATTTTATGCATCACAGAAAGAATCCAAGTTTGCCAACCTGAGAAAGATGGACATTGCTCATTGGTGATGGAACTACAACCGATCCAACATTTTCGACCATGAAGATTAACAAGAAAGGATGCGTTCCAATATAACTGATGTTCACGTGCAGTCTTCACTAAGGGTTTCTACATCCGACATGCAGTCAGAGTGCAAAGAACTTGTTGACAACTTTGATCAACCACAGATGTCTCATTGACTTCAACAGCTATTGAATTACATTACGTTAATATATTCATTAAATACAAAAAGAGCTTCTTGGAGGTACAGAACTTCAATATACAATTGAATAGTACATTCATTCATATTGAAACGAACCCGACTATTTTCGGTGTCCGGTCAATACCGAGAAAACCATTACCACGAATTGACATTACCGAGAATGGACAATACCGAGAATTGACACCACCGAGAAGGGACATTACCGAGAATGCAATATATGCAATGCAGGCATGTTATGCATATGAACAGGTCGTGTGTGTGCATCACGGTGTTGCCACATTCGGTATCGATGCTCAGGTATAAGTTTCTCGACAACGTCAGTCCCCGTAAGCTAGATTCTCGACATTGGCCATTCTCGGTAATGTCCATTCTCGGTAATGTCCATTCTCGGTAATGACATTCTCGGTAATGTCCATTCTCGGTAATAGTATAGAACCAATATTTTCGGCCGACACTCGTCAGGGGTAATCGTCAGCAACTAGTAGAGAATTGGAAAGAACATTGTTTGCAGGAACGCATAAACCAGCATGTCCCTAGATTTATCATAACGCGTGCATCACGCTCGGTGAAAGGCTCACCCTTGACTCATCCGCTCAAGCTTAATGCTGAGCGTTCAAAGGCCATAAATTACTGCCATTGGCAAACATCTGTTGGATAATCCTGCTTGTGCGAAAAATTATCGAGACGACAGATTTCGCGCCATCGGGAGGGACCGCTCACACTTTCATCAGTGTGCCTTGTAGTCGATCTTTATTGCCCCTGACGGGTGTCAGCCGAAAATATTCGGGTTCATTTCAATATGAATATACTACTGAGTTCATTAAATACTGTTTTTGTTCCCTCTATGCTTTAAGCTTTTGGTTTACAATAAATATGCTTTATTCCTTGGTGGATAGATAAATACGCGATTAATCTATCGATTCAAGAATCTGGCCCGCGAAGTACTCCATTTTCCCAGATCAACTGTTAAGATAGCGTTTCTGTCTGCCCATGCGAAAATAGCTCGACTGCGGAAGTGCAACGTATGGTTTTATGTATTATGCAGTTCGGCGTCTTATCACGTTTGGTCATTTCACCGATCTGATATTCGAAAACGCGTGGATTCAATTCGTAAGAGCCGTGTCGGATCCTATCGCCGAAGTGCCCATTCCTAATTGTCACGCAGTTGATCATAAACGGTGCGTATGCGGCTATCGAGAATTGACTATTCAAGCGATCAGTATTCTCAAATTCCATATTCGCCATACCACAGCTCAATACATCGAGTTGGCATAACCGTCTATCTCATATTTGATTTGAACGGGAAATATCCTGTCAGAAGTGCGTTTTCGGTTGACTCACGCGATTTTCAGACAAATGGAATGTTTTGACTGATTTACGCCTCTATTGCAACGGAAGCATCACGAGTGTCCTATCCACTGTCCAATCATTATGTTGGCCCTCCACAAACACCTAGACGTGTCTCGTACTCGATATGCGTAGGATTATCATAAGGAAAGCATACACACCTTCCACCGACAGCGAAATCCGAGATGGCGTAGTAGTAAGACTTCAGCACTTTGGAATCGCTGAACACTTCGTCTCCGAAAGTATTTATCCTGTTCAACGTAATCCGGATCGACACAGCCGAGACCCAATCCTGGAAATGCAGACAGCGAGATAACAATAATACCGAAAAGTGACAATATAATCAGTCACGTATATGGTGTCAAACTACGACCAAAACGATTGATATTTGCAAGCTCGTAACCTTCACCTAAACCTGGCACCTGCAGTAGAGGACCGCGTGTTGTGATGTCACCATAAGGTTCAGTCGATTTTCGCCATACGTTGAGACGCCGGGATTAATAACATGTTTACAACGGAAATGAGATCACATTTGAAATTTATATTCCTGAGGAAAACAGATTTGGGTGGGATTTGGTCGTGTAGCTGTAAAAACAAAACAGACGAGTTCTCCGGCATCTGCGCTGGTTGTTATTACAATTTGAGACTGATTTCACGGGAAATTAATTTCCTGGTCGATTACTTAATTTAGAGACGGAAAAAGGGAGATAAGCACTGGTTGGAAAATTAAACCTCAATTAGTCGTGTGAGAAGGATATTTCAATAACTTCTTTCTAATATCAATAGCGTAACACGACGTAATTTATTGCGATTGGGATGTAAGCTATCTTCATCGATCCCTCGCGTAATAATGCAATATTTGCTACGCGGTAAAACGCGGGTGATGTAGGATTTGATGCGTTCGAAAACTTCCCAAATATAAATGCATAGCTGGGGGCTGTGGGAGGATTGAGTGACAGAGGATGCCGAATAAGGTTCGGTATCATTCCGTATGCTTGTATATTTCGACAGCATTGTTGAAATAAATCTGTCGTAGCATGAAAGCGATTTCAGTGAAAGTCATATTTTATAAACGAAAAATGAATCGTGTCTGAAAACCGATTTTGAATTTTCGACGCGTTTTGCGAGCCCGCTAGAGCTGGGAGTACCATATTAGTTAGTTATCGACTCTTGTTATTAGAGCAAGTTTTTGCAACTTTTTTACAGCTTCCGGCAGCTTCCTAAATACTCAGAAGTTATGAAGTATGGTGTTTTAAGCTGTTTGGAGGAATCTTATACTGCAACCTTTTGCAACTTTTCTCCATTTTTTCAAGCAACTTTTAGCAACTTTTTTCGATTTTTAATGCAACTTTTGCAACTCTTTGGGGGTTTTCATGCAGCCAACTTTTTTTAAATATTTGGCTCTGTATGTAAATAGATCGCTTGATTATTTCACTTTCGTTTAAATTTGAGGTCCTTTCTGATTTGACGTATATTTAGGCTAGACCGCCGAAAATTATACTTTCACCGTGTCAATTTTTCCAGGCTATTGATTTTGTTGAAGTCGTCAACACTGAGTTTTGCTACAGTACCTTTTGAATACGGATGGATTCGAGAATCTCATATCCTAATAATGTCAAAGAACTTGTCCATAAATGCAACTTTCAGTGCAACTTTTGTGAAAAATAAATGCAAATTTTTACTGCAGCTTTTAAGAAAAACAAGTGCAACTTTCCACGGATTTGACTGCAACAAAAACTTACCCTATTTATTATCACTATTTGAAAATCAGGAACGAAAAGATGTAGCGTCGCACGAGACGTAAACACGCAACATCAATAAAGTATCAATTGCAAGACAGGTCACGCTTGCTGGCATTGCTGATTTGAAGAGCGGTTGCAGTAGGCCAGTCTTATTTTAGCAACAGACCAGCGAATACAACAACATCACATTGTCCACGACCTGCGTGTGGTCCGTAATTGAACGCGCCGCCATAGTCACAAAGCCATAAACTTCACAATAAAACCTACTCGACGCTGATCAAACGCGCGCCCAATGTCCGTAACGCAAATAATTTTCGGAGTTCGGGAAAACAAAAACCGACCGCAAATCGGAAAATTACGTTTCAAAACAGGCGGAGCGTTGCATTCCGGCGGGGGATAGATACAGGAAAAACAGCGTACCTGTAGAACAGTGCTTTTGTCGAAGTTGTACGCGCTCGGCCGCCCTTCAAGGGTGCTGAACGCTACGTTTCCGCCGGTAAGGGGCGAAATGTCGCTGTAGTCGTCCGTGCACAATGCCTTCCTTTCATCCTCGATGGTGATGATGTCCTACAGGAAACGAGGCATGTCTTAAACGCTAACAGATCCGGAGTGCCGTTTCGGGATATGTCTCGGGAAAACGTAGGAGCTCGATATCTCTGACAGTCGGTGCGCGAAGCCGTTCTTAGGAAATGAAAACCTAATGAACTGACGCGTCGCATTGTGACATTACCTATCCACAACATCCGATGTTATTTGGTATAGCTCATTGATTCAATTCGAACCGACACTTAATATGGATATGGATATTTTAACCGGATTTGAATTCCGGATGATTGAAAAACTGAATTTGGGTTCAATTAAGACATTTAAGACCTGAATTTTGAATGGCCCTGAATGAATGATAGCGATTTCTCGATACCAGGAAAACACATTCGGACATCATACGGACAGAATTCCAGATTCGCACTCGTGAACCACGCTCTCAGCAGAGATCAGACTTCCAAGTTTTTAGGAAGCTCATGGACTACTAAAATTACATGGGATGTCCTGGTAGTAAACGCGGATTTTAAATAGAAACCCATGATATACTATGATGCAAAATGAACAATTGAATATCGATGTTGAAACACCATGAATGTCTAACAACAACAACAAGATATATCCACATTCAATTGAAAAGTCAAGGATGCTATGCGCAAGAAGGCATGTAAACATAATATACTATTAGAGATGTCTTGTATATACGCAATGTCAGTACTACGGGGTGGACCGTGGACCATCACATTTCAGCTTGTAACAAAAGCTCGACAGTGAATCATCCTCGCTTACTATAAATGCATGGTGACATTCCATTGAAGATATCCATCACCTAAAACTGCAAGGCGACATGATTTACCCGGAAGCGTTTATGAATCACGATCGGGCAATCCCCTTCAACTTTCCCAATTTCCATTCAAAACAACCTTTACTACACAGGAAAGCGACATGTGAGTGACCTATTGACCTTCCGGATGAACAGCCGGTTAGCGGCTAGGGTTGCCTGTAAGCAGATTTACGATGACAATTCAGTGTGGAATAATGTGTCTTATCCTCTGTAGCCATACCAAGTTTAGGACTTACCATAGCCTCAAATTGCGGAAGTAAAATACCTTTACCGACACAAAATACGACAGGCTTGGCGCACTCCTAGCCATACCATATATAGGAGAACGACAGCTAAGATATCTTTTGGACACGGAATCTCAATTCACATCCAACCTTTTAGGATCGTTCACGGTTACGAAAGTTGAATAGGTCACATAAATATGGAGGGGTTGAAGTTACCAAAATACATACATCAATTATCAACACCTGTGAATTCCAGCCTGCAATTTTAGATTTATCACACCGGCAAGTATTCCACTTAACGAAACAAGAAGGCTGCGGATTACACCTGGTTAATATAAACACACCCGGCTAAGTCATGCTGACTGTGCAAAATCAAAAACCGTGACATGAAACGAATAGGGCGCCATTACCGGCTACAATGAAGGTCGTTTTACAAGTGGGCTGTGTTTTCGTCCGCAGATGAGAACTATACCTCCCTTCGGTAAGATACCCAACACCCGTTCAAAAATCATAGGAATTAGGAACACCGAAAACGATCGATGTGTCTCGATTTGCTTTGTCTCATACTCAATGGGTCAATGTCTTTCGCTGTAGTTCGCTTGCTAAATACGCAGTGGGTCGGCTTCTTATTTCGTTGCGGGGTGACTACCTTTATTTCGCGTGAGTTCACGTTATTTCCCACGCTCTGTTCCGTACGAGATTAAAAGGCGATATGAGCGAGAACATATTGTGCGAGGATAACGTAAGATAGGCGAAAAGCCGTTATACCTCGTTGTCGATTCCGAACGTGCTGTGGCATTTTCCCGAGTAATACTGATACGGGACCCATTCGCAATCTTCGCAGGTCTTTTTATATATCGCGAAACTCTCCGGTCTTGAAGAGTGGTACCGGAGCCGGACGTATGTTATGTCAAAAGTCTTGCCTGAAAATGAGAGAAGTTGCGAGTTTAGAGCTAACTGTCAGAGCCTAAGAAGACACACTGTAATTTGATGGACTGAATAGCATACTAATCAATTGCATATTATTGAAGTTCTGTACCTGGGTGGAGACAGGTATATTCACCAGATTTCCACCTTAGAATAGGGCGCAAATCATGCACTCCACACTTTCTGGTACCAAATTTTGCTTTTGCGCCTATTTCGATGGTTAAAACAGTTGAGTACACCCATCCTTATGGTAATATCTTGCGGAGTAGTGGGTTCTGTTTATGCACACTGCACACCGCCCTTTTGCCCCTTCTTGGGGTGGTGCAAGGAAACTTAACCCACTCCACTCCTAGGAGCTGGGATACCTCCATAGGAAATGGCGTATTTTACTCGTTTTGACCCATTGAAAAGAGTGTGAATGCAAAATTTCGTGCTAGAAGATGTGGTTTACCAGCCTTGAACCCTACGACACCGTTGAAGTCGGCGAAATACTGTATTTGTATTTTCACCAACTATTTTCACCAACTAAAGTCCACTCCATCCCATCGTATTGGATGGTGGTTTTCCGTACGTATTTTACTTGCAGAAGTCTACAGACGCGGATTGAGTTTTGTGTTTTTAGCTACAAGGCTTTGGTATATATATAAATCAATCATAGCCCGGTTTCCGAATATCTGAAGGCATCGCGTTACCACCATCGGCGTAGATCCAGTACGTCGCAAACAACGGATACTGTCTGCTGTATGTGCCATCCAAGAATGTGAACGATTACAGAAATGCTATGCAACAGCAGAGCGGGGATCCAAGAAACTGGGTTATTTATAGTCTCATAGTCTTGGGTCGAGAGATTGCTGACTACGACAGGGTCTTGACGTTGTATTTTCCAAACCACAAAATTTAGCTAGTAACTGATACACTCGCAGCAAAAAAGGCCGTATTGCCAACCCCAAACAGAACCTTCGTTACGCTTACGACTGACCGAAGTCACATTGGGCGTATTAGCTCCTCCGCACCATGGACTATCCGGTACACTCTTAACGAAGGGGTGCATATTGCACCCGTAATGGTAGAATGTGCCTTTCCACCGGTAAGGTTGAAAACGTACACAGAATAACTTTCATCACCACAGACATTCGCTACCTTAAGCGTATTGAGATATTTTACACCAACTGGTGGGGGCGTGAAAGCCGGACAGGTGTGTCATATGTTGTAGGATTGACTTCTGGAATTTTGTACCAGCAAACACCGCTTATTCCACTTCAAAACCATAACGCAAATCTGAGAAACACCAATTTCGCTTCGAGCTTTGAATATGTTCGCGCCAAAATTTTTGATCGTGCTAGTCAGTAACAATAAACGCACAAGCTTCTACTAGAAAACAAATTACAAAACGCGGATAAACGAGCAACCACACGCCTATACATGGGTAATTTCAGATGCGGTTCTGCTGGCGCAGCATCAGAATGTTTGTTACCTTACTACACCGATGTACAAATACATTGTCATACCAAACGACACAATTTGAACGCGTTTGAATGATTCCCATAACAATCTTACTAGCTTTGATCCTACTAAGTTACCGACAGACCAGAGTAAATGTGCGAACAGATCAAATATGTATGTATTTGAGTCGCTGAATATGAACCACAAGTCAACAAAAATGTGTCTTGCCTTCCACCAGGAACGGGTAAATGTATGATGTGCATTGTGTGTATGCTACTGCCACAAAACTAATCCACTCCGCAAACACTATCAGATCTAAGATAGCGGTAGAGCCGTAACGTAGTACAAAATAGCCCAATTTTATGGCCGACCCAAACACACACAACGCTGTACTATACGACGCCCATGTGGACGCTATATATTTCAACCATCTCATCGAAAAGCCCAACGTCTGACCTTTTACATCGCCGCGTTATTTGCTCAATACGTGCGTGGGTATGACTCAATAGTTTGATTTGGGAGGGTCGTGGGCTTTGATGGCGATTATACACGGCGGCGAAGTGACCCGAGCATTTCACCCTGTCAATTTAACGCATGTACCGGTAAAACGTAGGCCGAAGTAACGCACAAGCCCAATCAAGTCCAGTGTATACTGAAATCAATTGTACGTGCATGTTGTGAAGTCTGTAACAATGGACACGCGGTTACATCAGTTACACTGTTCAAATTGGCGCTAATTTACGCTCGCATGGGACCCACGGCTCTTGAGACGGCACTTACACAACCTTCGCTATCAATTAAACAATCGCCAAGACAAACGACCAGCGCTCGGGCGTAGGTAAGAAGAGTAAGATCACGAAAGAAACAGTTTCACACGTCGAGTGAGAGAGCGGTATGTATACTTCTCTCGCCGCTCTCAGACATGCGTACGTTCGCCTCGCTCAGCACAGGAAACGAACAGTCTGGGAACGGGGAAGTAAAGTGTCATAACTTACGGCAGAGTCGCGAATATTAAGCCGACACGGAAACGCCGGCTGCATTTTTATTGCTAACGGTGAGACACCCTTTTCCGACTTTTTAACATCAACCAACGGAAGTACACGAGATACCAATCGAAATCGGCAATAGCGAACCACATCGCTTTCTCTATCGGAGTTAATAATGATCAAAGATTAACGTTTAGCATTGTCGAAATTTGGTTTTTCGATGTCGTTCTGCATTTTTGGCAAGAGGCCAGATACCGCAGACAGGTTTTTAGAATTTGTTACGGTCTGCGGCTTGGTTAGCATCTGGCGTACGGCGCGCCCCACAATAATAACCCGTAAAAATTCAGAGTGTATGTACACTGTACAGTTTTGTTTAGGTTTATCCTGCCTCTCAGCAGTTATACCACTCAACGAGTATCACGAAGTACGCACTCACAATCCCAATGCATTCCATTGCATGCATTCCATTATAAGAGCATACGAGTTGAAACGCAACCACAACATTGTGGGCACACAAAACCTCACCCGCTACATACAACACCGAGATAGCTTCAATAAGGTGGCGATAGCGACAGATCAATCAAATCCGTCATCACAGCGACGCAAACACCCGCAACTTGCTACCGGCGTAGTTGCGGTCGATTGGGAACGTGACGGATTGTATCAAGGGTGCGTGCGATCAAACGCTGTTATCTACGTGAGGGTGAGCCGTGAGTCAGCCTGGATGAGCGAGTCGAGATAGATTGACTTTGATTTCACCGCAGTGGGAAAGGGTGCCATGCAATCGAAAATGCTCAAAGCGGTCTTTGAAGATACCACCAAACAGAGTTGTAGCCAAGGTTCAGAGTCACAAGTCAATTTGAATTTATTTTTTTGAATTCACCAAAGTCAAGTCAGAGTCCAGACTAGCGAGCAATGGGTCAAGTCCAAGTCATAGTGTTCTGTTAACTGTTCGTATCGCGTTCAAGTTAGGTTCAACTCACTTCTGTGAACCTGTATAGGATCGGTGTCCTGTGCTCACACTATGTTTTATTTTTCAATTATTTTTTTATTAGATTACTTTAACTTGGAAAATCATCGGTGCTCACATGTTATACTTAAGGCAAAACGTACCGAGATTCCAGTAGGGTCTGTGAAACGACTGAGTAACATAGAAGTCCTCGGATTCATAATGTACTGTTTTTTTTCTCATGTTTAACATGTTTATTCAAACCGATGACAGGCAGTTTATGGACCTATTTTTCAATTTTCGGTCCCGATATGGCGATATACGAGACTTCAATAAGACATATAGAATATGTAGAGTCATGTGACTTGATCGAATCATGCGCAATGACCCGAGCACAAGTCGAGTCAATACACAAATTGACTCGAGTCAAGTCCAAGTCAACGAAAAAATGCGACTCTAGTCATTACAACCCTACAATTGGAGAAAGACTTCATCGGTTGCGTAGGGATTAACAAATCTCAATTAATCGAATACAAATATAGTGTGTAAGTTAGCATTTGATCCGATGGAATCTAGCAACATACATACTGTTGTGAACTAAGAGGGAAGTATTGTGCAAAAGTAACTCGACTTGGATCGAAACCTACAAAAGTATGCCTTACTTGTAACGAAACAATTCAATGTGTGGGCTATGGACCTTAAACACAAACACGTTATATCTGGAACAAAAACATATATAGACCAGACTGCGACAAGCATGACCAGCGATTTCCGACAGATTAATAGTCAAGACTAGACTAGACGGATTTTGTAAGCGCTAATAACACAAGGACGTCTCGTGTGCATATAACTTTGATCTTGAAGAACCAATTGACTTTTAGGTGACATAACTAGCAGGTAATAATTTCGCGACATAACAATCTAAAACTATCATTCCCACCGCTGTTATGCTCTTGTGGCTGTACGGAAGCACCGAGTCAACGTAGTCGTTAACAAAGAAACCTGTGTGGAACGGCAACCGTATTTCTACGAACGTACGCCATAATTAGTCTATTCAAAGACATCTCCGCAAAGCCTGCTACTGCAAGGTCTTTAAAAACGCGGGCCTCGAAAATCAGAAGTTCACAGTGTCCACATCGCACTGCGGCACTGACATCACAATGGATCGATCTTCTGGCTTTTATGTGCATTGTAAACGAAGTAATGCAAACCATCATAACCCCAATTAGCTTTGAGCGGTCATTAAAAGAGCACTTTAATTACGAATTGAGCAATTATCAAGCCGTGGAATGCAAATAAAATATACATCACAGAGCTGGTAGAGAATGATGGTTTTTATGTAGGTGGGTTTCATCAGCAAGAGATAAGCGCATAGCAGAACAATATCACTGTAATGCTTCGTGGGATATTTAATTTGCAACGATTTCATTATCAAGTGTCTCGCACTATTAACATCATAGACAAGCAGAATGCATCAACAAATAAGTATTGACTAAATATGTCATCACAGATTCACAGTTGATCATGGGTAATGGGGCACCATCTCAACTCTCGTTACGGTACAAGCTAACTTAAGTTTATCACGAATAATTAAAGTAAAACACTGATACTACAAATCACAATAGTACTTCGTATCATTATACCCTAAATTGAATCCGATGCAAGTCCACAGAAAGGCAACAATTACGGCGTGATATTATAAATTGCCGTGCTTCCGAGACGGAAGAATAGAATGAAATAATAACCAGTTGTGCCGGCACGTTTGAAGCCGTATCAAAGACCGCGTACACTGTGCGCGCATTTCAGAAACCTCCGGCGTCGATAACGAGTTTGTAGTGGCGCAATCGAGAACAATACTGGCAGTATCTAATTATCCGGAAATCGATTGGACGATGTCTACAATCTGCGACTCAACGTCAGTTGAGGGTAGGTCACGAGCTCACGAGCTCACAACGGATTGAAATATAGGAATATGACAGTGGTTCCCGAACAGTTGAGAGCGCGACCAAAATCTAGTTTCCAGTAGGCCTTGTTTCCAAAGTTTTCATTCAAAGAGTCCTTGAAGTAATTTTTAAGGCTCGCGGTCAGAAAAGTGGTGGTAACCAATGGTTTCCCAAAACCACACATTGCATTGCAATGTACTGTATAACATTGACATGCGAAATGTTGCTATAATTTAAATCAAGCCTTCTGTTTATTGCTTGTTCTGCGACCCCGTGCTAGAGATTTTAGTTAAGCATTAATCAAACCCAATTTTTCATTGCCAGCCAAGGTGGCCACACTTTTTATGATCGGGTCATATTATTTAACAGTTCGTCTACGCGGGTCACTTATTAACCAACTCAGTGGACTTTAAAATGCACCCATGGGGCGTAGTTAGGTAGCGCGAGTTGCAAAGAACGTTTATCTCAATGATCTAACTGCATTTTGAGTAAAATAAACGATCGCTCTCGTGAGGTATCGAAGTTTCTGAAACTATAGGCCCACCCTTCACAAACCCCCGCGATACATACTTTGGGAACACTTGAATCTGCGAGATCATATCATTGTTGGGACCCAGCGAGGGACCATATCGATATCGATATCAATCAATAATATAGTCGATCAATATCCTCATGTGTACCTTCTCTGAAAACGTATGCATGTCTGTATGCCAGTACAGACCATTCGAAAGCTATAAAATTGCATAAGCAGCCGTGACACTAACATACCAAAACTAAAAAGGAAGGGCATCACCGTCAAAACATCAGTCAAAGTACAATACCGATCGCTGTGGTCTCTGGTCACAGTCGCTAGCCGTAAAAACCGAACATCGATCTCGCAATTTCAGAAGGCAGATTCCGCTGACGAACACCGCTAATATCTCCAACTAATTCGCAAGTACGGCTATAGACAGTTGGCACTCGCGATGGCGACACTGGATGACTGCATTGTGGCCTACTTACAAGCGGCATGTTTTAAATAGCGACTTCCTTCGGGAGGTCATCGGTGAATGTGGCAGCGACATTTCACCCGTGTCCAACAGTACCAGACGTGCGAAGACAGTGTCGCCGCCTTCAGGGCGCAATGGGGGCGATAGTTGACACTGGTTACGATTGTAGTCACTTTAGAAAATTCTAATTAATAGTGTCGACTTCTCAAAGACCTATACGGTGCTAGAGTGCTAATTCCGCTGGTTGCATACGCTTCAAATTAACGGGGTTGTGCTATAATAGCACGGTACACTCGCCGTGAAAACTCCTCACAAAATTCAAGAACGCATAGATTAACACAAATTACACAATTACCGATAAATTCGAAACGGAATAGGCCTGCAATATTCATTGGTATTGGTGACATATTAGTAATAGTTTCTTCATTCGCGCATGCGTAAATGTAAATACATATCAGCGACTTAGTAGCGGCCTACAAAGCAAGGACCTGTTGAGGGTATTGATACTTTGACAAGGAGTTTTAATAAGTTTTCGTGTTATTAGTGGAAACTAGAGTATCGGTACACTAAAATATCATTTACACTTCAAACAAGACACCCGATAACGCGCACCGCCATCATACGTTCTTACAATGTTATGTCAACATCAGATTTGCAAAACTAGTACAAATCTAGTAGCATGAACGACTCCCCGTAACGGCGAACACAGCAAGAAACAAAGAATAATGCTTTGCGTGGATAATAATGACCGGCCATCGTATGGAATATTGTGTACGAATATTTGATTTAATTTTCATGTGAATAGCCGTTTATTGAATAAAAAACATTTGCATGTGCCGTGTTCGCTCTGCAGCGGGCGGGCTTTATCGATGGGATGATGATGATGCGTACATAAGGGGTAGAGTAGATGCGATGGCGGAAATAGTAAATCCAATTGCCTACGTCCACACGACAGCGGCCCAATAACTTCCCATATACGTCACCATCACTAGAGGTAGGGCTGGGCAAATTCGAGTACCTGAGTGATTCGATTCTGAATCACGTATTATGCTTCGAATCGAATCGAGTATCTCTCATTATGACGCCATAACATAATGTAATACGTCAAAGTTCAAATATGTACCTTTTACGCGTCCACAAAGAATATAATCTCAGATCTGCATCACATTAACCATACTTAGTATTTTTTCGACCATACCGATTTCACTGCACTTCGTGACAATGTTGGAGGATGATCATATGACTTCGGAAGCGTGGTATTTCCAGTAACGTTCGTAGCTTAGCACTGGTACGTCATACCCTGTTTTGTATGCTGCGGTACGGCCAATCAAGGTTTCAAGGCTCCCATGTGGAAAATTGTATCGAAGCTATAATTTTTGCTGATAGATTAACTTTCAGTGGCGAGAAACGTATAATATCAGTACTCGAAAAATTCGTCTATTACTATTCGACTCGAATCATTGAAATAAATACTCGATTCAGATTCGAGTACTCGAATCATTGTGCCCATCCCTAACTAGAGGCCAACAATGACAAAGGAATTGCATCTACCATATCATTGCACCACATTTCCATGACAATGCGTCGCTCAAGATTCTGGGCGCAATCGATCCGCAAACAAACCGGCAATCGACAGCTTTTTCACACAGCTGGACCGCTTTGCCTTGAACCAGTATTTACATCACGCGAGAGTGACTGTATTTGTATGCATTTTGTTGGATTAGCATTTAGAATGTAGTGCTCGCCGCCGCACAAATCCTCCAAATCCAAATCTTTCATTTCCCACCAGGACCGTAACATCACTTTGTTACCCCCGCAAAGAAAAATGTTGGTCTTGGGCCCCCAGAACCCCCTCCTCCCCGCTGAGCCTGTACGCTTTTTCTCAGCAACTTAATCCGCTGCATTGGGTCTACTAGGGTTATCATACGTCCTATTTTAAGAGGATTTGTCCTCTTTTTTGACTTCTTGGAAAGTGTCCTCGGAGGACGCCCTTTTGTCCTCTTTTTTGAGATTTTGTCCTCTTTTTTGAAAATTTAGGTCACGTTTAGTGCAAAATGCGAGTGGTATGCCGTAAATTAGCACAGAAGTGACGTTCCGGCGGGTATTCCGGAGTGAAAAACGGTCCTTTGAGCTCTGAGCGAAAAGGATGACCTTTTTTTTAGTCAACCGATCACAAAGTGAAAATTCACGGATTTTTGAGAATTCTACTCCGGTTTTGCAAGTCCCAAATTTCTGAAAAAGTGTCCTCTTTTTAGATTTCCAAAATATGGTAAGCCTAGGGTCTACTGTTTAGTGCGTCGCCTTATTTCGACTAAACGCGCGTAGCGCGAAAAATTTATATAATGCGTGTTTGAATCGGCCAATATGATCGGGAATTGCATATTTTGCTATCAATTTTTATCTCCTCTCAGCTCACGTAATCAGATTTACCGGTTGAGCTGAGTGAGGTGTGTTGGGAAAGGTAGGACCCCTAAATAAGAATTGAACATCTTCGGGCGGACCTGTTGGTATATTGACTTCGTTACAAGATATGGAAATATCCAAAGCTAAAAGGCACACGCGATTTCAAATACGCATTGCTTTACTAGCAAATAATTTTTCCCTGCGGGATGGCATTTGTCCTGTGGGGCTCAGATCGCCAGGGCAGGAACATTCGGCGCCAGCCATTTAGCCAATTAAAC
>ATSW01005759.1:0-17294 GCA_000444245.1 Botryllus schlosseri
CGACAGGGTTGCGCAACTCCGCGACAAAGTTGAAAATTCTCAACTTTGTCGCGAGTTGCGAGCGACTGGTCAGCAGTTACTGATCGTTAGCTCTATGTCACCGCAATAGTTTGTGCGGGTATTGCGTGTTTTGGCATCTATAATTGTTTCCTCATTGAATTTAGACTGATTTGAGGTCATTTTAAAACTTGAAGCTTAACTGCAAGAGCGCATTCTACTGTAAGCAGTACCGGTACTTGGTAATTAATTACCAAAGGCCAACCAGCTCCGGCAGTACCGATACCGCGAAACTCTCAGTCATTGTATGTCTACAGGTGGATATATTATATATATACCTTGTCTGGCTCATTTTAACCTGTACAGTGTACATTCTGTACAATGTACATTGGTTGGAAACTGGGTTAAGCAGGTACATATAATCGTGGTATGTCATGGGTTCACTGATGTATATTTCAGATACCGGTACATCTCAGAACACGACGTCTGAAAATCTTTTTGTTGAATAGGTAGCAGCAGTGTAACTCTTGATGTTAGATTTCGTCTATTCTCCTCTTTATCAGACTTCGGTACGAATTGTAGTGGCTAATATTATAAGTCAGAAATGGACTATGCATCATTATGGAGAATGAATCAACCAGGCCTACGGATCAGTTTCCATGCTTGATACCTGAGGGCGAATCGAAGATTGAAAAGGAAAGAATCCCAGAGTTATATTTGAATATTGTTAAGACTTAATTCATTTACAATAAAATTATAATGCATTTGAATGTTGTTCTCTATCATATCGATAAATTAATGTATGAGTGCTTGACAGTTGATGCAGTCACTGAGGCAGTGGAATACAGAAAGGCTTGGTGTTTGTAGCATAATAGGCTACAGCTAGAACTCCAGAAATTTGGATCGGCAACCGGAAATAGCGCCTTTAACTGGGTCACCCAGATTATGCGTTTTCAGCATTGAAATATGATATTGGTTCGTTAATGGAAAAGTGTGTGCATATAAGACGTCATCTTATTCATTGACAAACCCAGTATACCCATCGAAATATTCATTTTGCGATCTATCGGGAGCTGTGCAATGTGTATCCATTGCGAGACTTCGGACAGAACGCGCAAAAGCTGTAGTTGCCGCTTGTGGGCACTGCCGGGACCAGTGTGCATTGCTTCGCGACTTACGACTCGCAACTCGCAACACGCAACTCGCGATGTTGCGTCGCGAGGTCAGTGTGCAGAGGCCTTAAGTTTACAGTACGTAATTTGCGGAGTAATAAGCATAGCGACGTTAAGACCGAGTGATTGCAACTAGTTTCTAAGATCGTGGCATGAAGACACATATAATAGCTGTAAAAGGTATATTTTTACATGATTTAGACATGCTTGTCAAGTTTCTGTGATGCAATTAGCGATGATATCTATTCACTGCGATGCTGATACCGTATTATTTCACGAGGGGGTTTCCAGATTTCGCCTTCGAAGAGAGATAGGCCTACACATTGAATCGCGGTGAATTATAGGCAGGCTATCCCGTCCTGCTTTCAAATTCCCTGATATAATTTCAGTGAGTAAAAGGTCCAAAGCTAGTTTATTACTAACTGGGGTTGTAACAGGAAAGGCCGCAAACATCGTCGCATACACAAATTTTCTTCTTTCCTCTGCAATCGGAATCTACTCTGCAGTTTTTCCGACACCTGCGTCCCTTCTCGATACGAGACGGTTGTCTTTTACATTCCTGTCCTGAAATCATATTAATATTCGCTATAATTGCTTCTAGTAATACTAAATTCTTATGGTAAATATATCTGCGGAGTTAAGATGGAAAACTCTACTGCATAGGATACTTATACTATCTGGCTTAACTGCTTGTTTTAGTCTTACCGTATGAGACGGGAGCAAAAACAAGGGACCAAACAAGACCGAACACCATCAAATTGAGAAGCATATCTTCTTGCAATATATATTTATAATTCTATGATCTTTAGAAGCTGGCATGCAGCCCGCTTCGATAACGACTAATAACTAAATGACCACAAATTTACAAACACTAAATTTCGAATGCAATGACGAAATTTACCACATTACGTTGCAATACCATTCAGGGAAAACTACGGTTATTATTATCATGATGCATTAAGTTTCGTGGGACTCAATGAGAAATGCGCTTCAACATGGAAAAGGTCCTTTCAGCCACATGGAAGAAACCTTACGATGTGGAAGATTCCATCTTTGCTGCTGCTTCCAAAAGTATTGTAGGCTATCATCGTGCTTCGAACGATGCGTCATGATGACCATGGTCATGCATAACTAAATATAAACTCAAAAATACGATAGAACAGATTTCATTTTTCAGTAGTTTGAATTGAGTCTAGGGTGAAATCTCGTAATTCATCTCAAATTTTACGGAGTGACATTTGTCCTTGCCATATTCTTTCTCGAACTTGAACGTTTCGAACTATGATTGCTTCTTTAATCCCCTCTACTTTTCGTAGTCGACCCTATATATTTTATTATATATAGCTGTATATATAGCGTCTTGTGATGGGAATCAACAGACATGCTATAATGCTTTGCGAAGAATCGCGAGCCTGTATTGGTTAGAAGGCTGAGATTTGGGCTACTCCATATTATACTTTCAAAATGCAGGAGCCGCCATGATTTCATGAGGCTTTGACTGAAAAGGTGACTTCATGAAAGTCCAGATATCTTGAGCGAGGATACTTTTGATCCCGGTTTTTATACACCAGTGTTTTCCAAACTTATTTTTACACAACGCCCCCCTGGGGAACAAATCAGGTATCAACGACCTCCAAACCCCATCCTACCCCCGACAATTTTTTTTGTTCATTATACACTGCACACTTGCTAAATGCACAGTAGGGCTGTTCAAAAATAACTTTTTTTCCTGAATCTTGCGGGTTACGTGAATAAATCGTTAGGTTGCCTTAAAAAACGACGCACACCAAATTTGAATTCATTCCAACTAATATTCGCGGATTTCGTAGAGTTTGAAAATTTCGAATTTGCATATGAATGCAAAAAAAAAATTTTCAAATTTTTCTTCCAACCCCATAAAATTGTTGCGCTGTCTTCAATAACGATGCAAAACAAATTTGACTCAATTCCAAGCCGTAGAAGCGGAGTTATTTGAGTTTTTCGATGATAATTCTTGGATTATCCTTGATTGGGGGATAATCCCAGAATTGTCATCGAAACACTCAAATAACTCCGCTTCTACGGCTTGGAATTGAGTCAAATTTGTTTTGCATCGTTATTGAAGACAGCGCAACAATTTTATGGGGTTGGAAGAAAAATTTGAAAACAATTTTTTTTGCATTCATAGGCAAATTCGAAATTTTCAAACTCTACGAAATCCGCGAATATTGGTTGGAATGAATTCAAATTTGGTGTGCGTCGTTTTTCAAGGCAACCTAACGATTTAATCACGTAACCCGCAAGATTCAGGAAAAAAAGTTATTTTTGAACAGCCCTAATGCACAGTCACTACACTATCGAGTGTATCGATCGGGATCCCGATATACGTTAAGTACGCTATCTTAGATTCACATTTTTGAATGAATTCCAAGGTCACACAATCAGTTAAATCAAGCGTACAAGGCAATTTCTCCTCCAAATCATCGTACTTCATTGTGGTGCGCTAAAACTTCTTAGTCCTCGTTGTACATGCGTTTTAATGTGTGCTCTTAATTTGCGCTAGTTTACTATCACTGATTAATCAGTATATTATTTGATTGATGATCTGGTTAGTTAGAAAACTCATTGCTGCAAAGCCATCTTGAACCTCTGCGAAGAGCATTGGTGACGATTTTGGAATGAATGCACCTTGTACGACCGCGAACGACGTGACCATGTATTCATAAATCTGTCTTTGATGCACAGACAAAGCTATTAATTTACGGGTATTCCCAAATAGTTTGCCATAGTCCATAGCCCACACCGCCCACGTTTACTTTCAGCGCCCCCAATCGCTCAATTTACCCTGGCGCCCACTTTGGGAAACACTGCTACATACATCATTGAATTCAGCTAACACATCACACGCATCGCAACGTTTGAAAAAATAGACGGACCTCGATGTTTACGAAATTCGAAATTTCTGGTCGTTTGACATGAGCCATCCCAATATGGGTCAATGTATAAGGGTCGAATTCTTTGACTGCTATAACTAACGGTAAGACTCCTGAAACAAGTTAACTGGACATTGAATTTAACTATACGGTCATGGCGACATCGGTTGCATAAGATCTACGAGCTCTCAAAAGACTTTCCTCCCGTCATACAACAACCCCAGTGGATTCATCAGTTCAGCTCATTTATTGAACTTTTGATCAGATCAAGATTGCGAGATTGCAAGAGTTATCGTGCTGCAAGATTGCGATATAATGAAAAGATAGAGAGACGGGGGCGAAAATAAGCGACAAAACAAGAGCGAACATCATGAAATTGAGAATCATACCTACTTGCAATATATGTATAATTGTATATACTTGTATAGTATAATCTTTATAGCAGGGGTCGCCAACTCGAAAAGGGTCACTTTTTGCCCTTTCCGAATTTCGTAGAGGCCGCGGGCCGCATGAATTCAATATCGAGATAAAATAGGCCACACAGTTTAGCCACCATGTCTTTAAAACTTTATGTCCGTACAACGTTGTGCTCTCTAACATTGATGAGAGGCATAGCTACCACAAAAAATATTTTATGAAAGAAATACGAATACAACAAAAATATCATGATCATCACTTTCGTTCTATTTTGAACTATGAGCTGCGCACGATATCTGAAAACAATTTTTCAGCGACTAAAGAATCGATATTGAGGTTAGCTAGAGACGGTATTTGCTGGAAAACTATCTCCTCGTGAAACTTGATCTTGTGGGGAAGCCCAATGTTGTTTTTAGCATCTCAGTCTTGGTAGTAACTGGGCCATTGCACGTCAAGTCAATATGCCCGGCAGCCCATTCATATCAGCTAATTCTTATTCCATGGAATGCTATTAGCCTACCATCGCATAAGTCGTATCAGCTATATAGTGAGGAATGGTAGCTGAATGATAACTGAACGACAACATCAATATTATTATACTGAAATCGATTAGCATTTCAAAATGCTTCACTAAGCGTTCTTCCGAAATATCAAATCAGGTCACGGGCCGCGTGTTGGTGACTCCTGCATGTAACCCGCCACTCCGATAACGGTTGGTAACTATAAATGAATGCAACAATTAAATTAAGCCTGCATTGTATCTAGCCTTTAAATCCAAGTGTATCGCATCATTTGATATAGTGACTTATTAATTCGCTCGAACATTAGCATAATTATATGCCGAAATGTTATTTCAAATCTGGTAGCCAAGTTTCCTGTACAAACCAGTGGCGTAGCCAGGAAAGGGCGAACGGGACGATCGCTCCCCCCAAATGTTCGTAAAATTTTCGTAAAATCAATAAATATTACAGTATTTTGGGACAGATGAATGCAACTTAAAATTTTTCCTCGCGCTACGCGCGATTTAATGTCCATACTTGTCTTGACTTTATTTTCGTGTGTCCCAAACAAATTCCTTCCGCAAAAACCCATAATTGAATGTAGCTGCATTCTCAATTATGAGAAAGTACCAGCAGTAGATACAATAGAGTAGCCCGAGGTCGTTGGGTTGGTTGAGTCTAGGGGTGTCAGTTCAGTATGGGGATTGGGGACTGTTAGTTCCGCCAATTTCCGTTCCGGGACAGACGAAGACATATAAAGCAGGCTACATGCGACTCCGCAAAGTGCGCTTCCAAAATGATTGACGGCCATAAAACCGACGCATGTATTCCGAAGCCTTCGATATAGATTTTCGGGTGCTTAAATGCCTGGCGCCTAATGATCCTTTCCCTGCAATCAGACGCCTCCGACATAAATGCGACTGGCACTGGAAAATATCGCCGTTGAAAAGTGATGATTTGAATTCGCACGAGTCTGATCAAAGAAGTATTTTAATTTGGTCTGGTATGTATCAGCGATTCCAATCTTGGAAGTAGGGTCAATCTTTACCAGAGGTTACTAAATAACCGTGCTTCAACGAAATAATTAATAGGCTACACCACTTGCTCATTGACCACTGTAGCAAGGCGATATGAAAAAGTAGGTTAGTCTGGAGTTCACCGGAAATGGACATGGACCATTTAACATGGGTAGGCTATGTGGTGTCCTGTTAGTTCATTGCGAACATTATGTCCTGGAATGCGGCCGTAGGCTACATAAGTAATCGAAATGCGACCGTGCATGAATATCAAGGTTGCCGTAAGGAAAACGTATTTCATTATGCAAATAACAATATAATGAACCAATTCCACTCACTAACCATGAAAAATATTCTCGCTTCGCGCGAAAGTATTGACCGAGTGTTACACAGTAATAATGTTACCACATCACGTTATATGTCCGTGAGTGGAATACATGTATAAGGACTCAATTCGGACTAGTAGAAGTGGAGTTATTGAAGTTTTTCGTTGATTATCCTCGGATTATCCGTCAATCAAGGATAATCCGAGAATTATCAACGAAAAATTCAAATAACTCCGCTTCTACTAGTTGGAATTGAGTCAAATTTGTTTTGCATCGTATCTGAAGACAGCTCAACAATTTCATGGGGTTGACAGAAAAATTTGAATTTTTTTTTTAATTTTCCTGTATAAATTAAAAATTGCGGAGCCTTATACTTGTTAGAATTGAACCAAATTTGGTGTGCATCGTTTTTTAGGGTAACCTGACAATTTAATCACTGAATGGCTGGAATCCAGAAAAAAAGTTATTTTTGAACAGCCGCACTATGCAATGCATATTCGACTACTTCGAGAACGAAATTACTACCCTGTCATGGAGTGCTAACCTTGAGACTTCGCACACAGTTAGATCACATATAATGAAAATTTAGGTACATAAATTGAACGTATGGAACACCGCCAAACTCTGGACACGGCAATACCTACATTTGCGTAAAATATATTATGCGATAGCGCACTTTACGCACACCTGTACAATATACACGCAACTTCGAAAACGAAATTACTACACTAACCATTTGAGTGACAACCTTGAAATCTGACAGTGTTGCTTGCCGAGAGAGATGACGAGATTTCTTATGGAATATTCAGATTATAGGTATTCTAATTTTGTTCGATATGTGGTGTCAAATTTGTTACTCCAGAATTTGGGCAGTAATTTTGTTATTGAAGTTGAGCGTATATGGATTATAAAGGTGTGCGCGTGCGCTGATATGGCATCCAGCCTATACCTGCGGACAGATTTTATGCAAAAGCCGGTATTGCTCTATAGATTTTGAAGGTGTTCCATAGCGGGAGAGATGACAAGATTTCGTATCCATTATTCGGATTATGCGTTCGTACTCTGTGCGAAGTTTCAAGGCTGTTACTACACAGTTAGGTTAGTAATTTCGTTTCGAAGTCGAGTACTAACCTATGTAGGCTAAGTGTATAGGTGCGCACTGCGCACAGCCTAGCCACTAGCGTATTTTTCGCAAAAGCCGGTATCGATCTATGTTGATTTTGATTGTGTTGAATACCGAGATGAGCGACTAGCTTTCGAATTGTATAACTTGATGACGTCATCTAACACTGCAGCAAGTTTCAAGATTACCACTAGCTGATTAGGGTGGAAATCTCGTTATCGAAGTCAAGTATGTATGCGCGCAGCCTAGCGCGTAACGGATTTTTCGAAAAGCCCGGTATCGGTCTATGTTGATTTTGATTGTGTTGCATACCTAGATGAGCCACTAACCTTCGAATTGTATATCTTGATGATGTCATCTAACACTGTAGCAAGTTTCAAGATTACCACTGATTAGGGTAGCCGTAAATTGCTATGTCATTAGTACTTGTGTTTAGCTGCATAGTTTGCTATATACGGCCATCTGGCGGTATATACGGCACCCCCAAAGGGTCCTGGCTGCCCATCCAATAAGTCGCTGCTGAAGAGATTCGGCGTCCTAAACATAGAAGATATGCGGAAACTAGAAATCGCCAAGTTTATGTATCAGTTTCACTGCGGTCGTTGCCCCGAATATTTCAATGACTTCTTTACCTCTGAATCAAAAGCGCACAAGTACAACACACGCGCGTCCACGTCGTCCAAATATCATATGATCGACCGAAAAGATCATCGCTCCATCAAATATGCCGGACCTGATGTGTGGAACAGTATCCCGCCGGCCATCCGACAGTCGACGAGCATAACATAACATAACATGGTTGGGTTATATTTTTATCTGAACAAGTCACACACAATGTACAATGCGATAAGACACAATGCGATGTCATGAACAGATAGGAGGATGTAGAACGACACGCATCAGTAGCGATCCTTTACTCTAACATCCACCTCGGCCTAGAGTGCCCGATGTCACAGTTCTTTTTCGATGTTGATCTCTTTGAAGCCGCGGCCCTTTCTTCTAGTTCTTTCCCACTCTTTGTGAGTGCTTTCTTTCGTCGGGTCTTTTTCTGGGCTTTTTTGTCGCCGTAAGAACGGCAACGGCAGGGGAAGAGGAGCCCAGATAAACCTCCGACGGGAATCGAATGCGGTTCGCCTGCGTGCAGGGCGCTTATCGTAACCACTACACTATCTCCCCTCCACATTCAAGTCGAAATACAAGCAATTACTACTAAATAAATACAGTCCATCCTCAAGATTACCGGACCACGACTGACCTATCGATCTCGCTTCCCATGACATGCCGCCCTATTTCTTGTCGCATTCTTTTTCTATACTATCTTCTTTACTTTCATTCAGTGTGCATGCCTCCTCTTTACATCGCCTAGGCCAAGGTGGGTGTCAGATTCCATAGACTACTCCTTGTCGCTTCGACATCTTCCTGTCTTTTCATTGTATCGCATTTTTGTGGTGTATTGAACTGATAAAATTGCTAATAAACCAATGATGATAATGATGATGATGAAGTTCAAGATGCTGATTATAATTGCAGTCAAGCGTATCATTTCACATGTTGGCAAGTTTCGTCACTCTTATACGGTTTTCGTCATGTATGTTTTTCAATCGTACTTGTAACTAGACCAGTCGCGTCTATCTCAATATTACTTTAACACCACGTCTTGATGTACTCACTTAGCTACAAACTTTACGTGAGGATGACACGCAGAATCGTGTACCGTCGGTCATTCGCTCGCATGCATTGCATATACTGTAGTAGTAGCGTGTAGCCTATATTTATGCTAGCTACAGCGTATTGTGGTATTGGTAGATCGTAGTAGAGTTGGACATGAACATTTATTGAACAACTACAGAAAATTTTCAGCATTTCCAAATTTGATCATAATTAGAATTACAGCTACACAGCGTGTTTTTTCAAGTTAGATTACAGATTACATTGCCGCACTGATTCAGTAATCAGCAAAAACTTGTAATTAAGAAGGAAATATTACTCAGTTCATATCGAATCAGAGCTCATTCTCATGAGCGAAATAATGGCAAATGTCGGTACACCGAGCTTGGCTCTGGAAAACCAGAAATTAGAATTTAACTTGGATCATAGGAACATTTCACAAATTTAATTTGAATTAGAGTACCATCATTTCATTCTAATTAGTCTAGTAGACAGCTAAAATCATGTAGTTTTCCACGTTCAAGTATGATTCCAGCTAGTCTTTCGGCGTGTGGAGCTGAAATACGAGTAGATAACCTAACGATTCCTTTGCTTCTATGTAGTCCTCCATCGTTCGGACAAAAATTACTGTCTCATTCCCGGTTGCGGTCCAGTCCTGCCTAAAAGACTAAACAGTCAAGTAGAAGTAGTCCAACTGCTTCAGGAAGTACTGTGAGTAGGCAAAATTTACATGAAGTAGGCTACTTTAAAAGTACCGTAGTATACTTTGTTATTGACAACCTCTGGTAGTTTGTGTTCTGTATGTAACATCCTGCTACTGCTGCGAAGGTTTCGCTCCCTATTTATCACCATAAAAGGGAGAACATCCAAATATTAGCTTGCTGTTCTATTTTGCTTTGACTTGACTGCCTCTACTAATGAGTCTGCTCTCGTTCTATTCAGATTCAGCCACAGTATGCCGACTGTTAGCGTAAAACGTGACCTGCTGAACAAAGCACTCGGCAAAAACTATTCTGACGAAGAATTTGACGAACTGTGCTTCGAATATGGCCTTGAGCTTGATGAAATCACTTCTGAAAAAGAACAAATAGCTAAAGAACAGGGGGATTCCAAAGCTGCTGACGCATCAGAGGAGGTTATCTACAAAATCGATGTGCCAGCAAACAGATACGACTTGCTATGCCTTGAGGGATTGGTCCGTGGCTTGAAAGTGTTTCTCTGCCAAATGTCACCACCTAGGTACGTTTGTGAGCAGCCGTGTGTGATTCAGAAGATGAAACAAACCAACTCGACTTCAATGGTGCGTGGCGAAGTCGTTGCTGCAATCTTGAGAAACATATCCTTTGATAAAACGCGATATGAAAGTTTCATTGACTTGCAAGACAAACTACACCAAAATATCGGCCGCAAACGAAGTCTCGTGTCCATAGGCACTCATGATTTGGACACAATTCAAGGTCCATTCCTGTACGATGCTAAGAAACCACAGGATATCAAGTTCAAGCCGTTGAATCAAACAAAGGAGTACACAGCAGCAGAATTGATGGATTTATACTCGAAGGAAAGCCATTTGAAGTCATACCTACCAATTATTCGTGACAAGCCTGTGTATCCAGTAATTTACGACAGTAATGGTGTGGTTTTGTCAATGCCACCAATCATCAATGGAGATCATAGTAAAATTACGTTGGATACTAAAAACGTGCTTATCGAAATCACTGCAACAGATTTAACAAAGGCCAAAATAACTTTGGATACTATTGTTACGATGTTTTCTGAGTATTGTGAGAAGCCTTTTGCAATTGAACCAGTCCAAATCGAACGACCGACAGGTGATATTATGGTAACACCTGAACTTCCGTACCGAAAAGAAATCGTTTCTGCCGGCTATATCAACAGCAAAATTGGTATCGAGGAAAGTCCAGAAAAACTTGCCACTCTTCTGACAAGAATGTGTCTGCAGTCTACGGTTTTACCGGAAAATACAGGAGCAAGTATTGAAGTTGAAATACCCCCGACAAGGTCTGACATAATGCATCCTTGCGATATTATGGAAGACTGCGCTGTCGCATACGGCTTTAACAACGTCAAGTTCACATTCCCAAAGTCGGTTACTATAGGAGCTCAGTTCAAGCTCAATAAGTTGACCGATCTAATGCGGCTTGACATGGCGGCTGCCGGATTCACGGAAGCCCTGTCTTTTGCATTATGTTCGCGGGATGACGTGGGGGCAAAAATGCGCGACGGGGTCGATTTGTCACCTGTTCATATCGGAAATCCGAAAACGTTAGAATTTCAAGTCACTAGAACGTCGCTTTTGCCGGGATTATTGAAGACAGTGTCTTCCAATCGAAACATGCCTCTGCCGATGAAACTGTTCGAGATCCAAGACATTATTTACAAAGATGCCACGTCAGATACAGGCTCGCGAAACCGACGTCACTTAGCAGCTGTGTATTACAATAAATCACCGGGATTCGAAGTGATCCACGGCTTGCTCGATCGCATCATGCAACTGCTCGAAATTCAACCGTCTGTCGAAGACAGCGAAACGACATACAGAATTAAACCTGGAAGTAACAACTCATACTTTCCTGGTCGCTGTGCGGATGTCATGGTCAATGGAAAATGCATCGGAAAAATGGGGGTTTTGCACCCGGAAGTGATTACAAATTTTGAACTTGCCTATCCGGCGTCCGCGATTGAGTTGGACCTGCAGCATTTCTTATCGTAGCGCCAGGTACGGTCATCATGCGGGACAAAAAGAACTTGTGACTATGATTGGTCCTATTGGTAGTAAAACCTGTGTTGAGTGTCCTCGCATGCCCAGTATTGTATTCTCATGATGTTGAAATAAATTAGATTATTCGATTGGTTTCAGGTAACCCTAAATGTTTTACGACAAGCAATGTATTTGCTTGCAGTATTTGCTGAAAATAGATCACTCATCGCCAGGGCTGCGCAAAATCGAGTACCTGAGTGATTCGATTCTGAATCAGGTATTACGCTCCGAGTCGAGTATCACTCATTATGATGTCACAACATAATGTCAAAGTTCAAATATGTACCTCTTACGCTACCACAACGAACATAATGCGTGTTATCCGTCACATTGAAGAAACTTTGATATATTTTCAACCATACCGATTTCATTGCACTTCTTGTTGTAGAATGATCATGACTTCGGAAATCTGTGACGTTTGTAGCGTTGTGCTGTCTTGTATGCTGCGACACGGCCAATCAAGGTTTCAAGGCTTCCTCAGTGGAAAACAGTATCAAAACCATAAATTCTCGGTAGTAAATTACCTCTCAGTTGCGAGGAGCATATAATTTCAGTATCCGAAAAATTTGTCTCTTACTACTCAACTCGAGTCATTAAAATTGATACTCCATTCAGATTCGAGTACTCGAAATCATTGTGCCCAGCCCTACTCATTGTCTTCCGTACACTTCAAATTTTTTTCTCTTTCAGCTAGGCGTTGTTACCTCTGTTGCCCCTGACCTGTCAATGACCGATGACGCTTAGTGAAAGTCAACCGCAACAAATATCAAGACTAGCTGCCATAAAAGCCAAATTATAATAGTGACAACTGATTCTATCAAATCAATAGCTTCACACAGTGGTAGAGTGAAAATCGCACATGTTATGAGGTGCATATATGAATTTCATAACCATCTTCATCAACCTTGAACTTGGCAGGCTCGTTATTCCGCAGCGATTTCTGCACAGATCTGTTTCCCAAGACGATCCTCTTCATCCCGCACCAGTCGTTCACGACTGCTGGCAAGTTCAAATCAACGCAGAAACCGCCGTCGACATAAATTTTATAATCTTCGAACCGCACCAGAGGGGGCTTGGGTTTGGGCCACGGTTGTTCCAAAACGTCTGATTCCCACACCTGTTCAGTCAGCTTGTATTGCATTAGTTGCATGCCGCACCAAAGTTCCGAGGAAAAGTGAGGTACCATCGGTGCAGCCATGATTATAATCGCAGACAATCCTCTTTCAAACTCGGCACTGTACGTAATTATGTTACCAGGTATATTGGACAAAATCTTGCCAAGTACCATAAGGCATGTGATTGCGGCGCTTAGTACACAGTCATTTCGATAATGCCCTGTGATATCCTGTATCGCCTGGTTGATTGCGCCGTTGAGATTATTCACTTTCCGCAAAAACGCGATATCTGCTTTAAAATTGTCAATCGAGTCTCTCTGTAATCCTTTTCGCGCGTCAATAATCTTAGTGACGCATGTCCACAGTTTCAACTGCAGTCTCATCACTCCTGGTATCACGTCTGTTTTGACGTTCCAATGTATATCTTCGAAAGGTGCTGCAGCGTATAACACATACAACCGTGTGATACTTATGCCCCATTCTTTAACGAAATCTTCTGGATCTATCCCGTTGAATTTGGATTTGCTCATTTTTTGGAATGATTCTTCTACCAACTCTCCACCGTCTTTTGTGACAGGGACTTCCGCTGTTTTGTCAACATCATCTAGCGATATATATTTTCCTGTAGATTTCACTTGATGGGTCAAACCTTTTATTAGCCCCTGCGACAACAGCTTTTTGAAAGGTTCTTTATGACGCAGATATTCTTGATCGGCAAGGAAATGATTAATGAAGCGTGCAAAGTACAGGTGCAGCACTGCATGTTCTTTTCCACCAATATACAAATCAACGGGCATGAGTTGATCAGCAATTTTACGGCTAAACGGAACATCTGTATTTAACGGGTCTGTGTAGCGCAAGAAGTACCATGAAGAATCCACAAAAGTGTCCATAGTGTCGGTCTCTCGCTTTGCAGGCAATCCACATTTGGGGCACGATGTATCGACCCACTCATGCACTGAATCTAGCGGAGATTGGCCTGGTTTGATAGAAACATCTTCAATTTCTGGTAATTGAACAGGTAATTTTTCTGCGGGTACCGCAACTGCGCCGTGACGTTGACAGTGGATTATTGGTATAGGGGTTCCCCAGTATCTTTGACGTGAAATGAGCCAGTCTCTAAGTTTGCTGCTGTACCGCTTTCCATTCCATATACCGAGAAGCTTGGCTTTTGCAAGGATATCCGAGCCGGTAGAAGGGTAGTTCGGATGTTGAAAACTGTAATGATTGGCCATTGCTGTTGCAATATCATCAACTTCTGGTATGGCTAATATGAGAGGAGTTTTTTCAAATTTTGTTTCATACTGATCACTGATAATTATAGGTAACGTATCACCAGATAACGGGTTCTTAAACGTACACTCATGCAGCAATATTTCTTTATCACACGGAGAATTTGATATCATATCTGCAACACTTTTCTTGCCATGATTATCCAGGACGTTTGCGATTTCACCTTTGAACTTCGACTGGATAACGATATGGGAGGAATTCATCACAGATTCCGGATGAGGACAAAACACAGGAAGTGTACATAAAATTTCATTGTCAACTGATACTTCGAAATCAAAGTTACATCCGTCAATCTCACCGATCCAGTTTTTCTGCATAGCTTTTACACCGTAGTCCTCTTCGATACTGGATAGTGAATCCAGAAGTTGTTCTGAATACTCAGTCGATTTTAAGAACCATTGCTTCATATATTTCTGTTCAACAACAGCGCCAGAACGCCACGATCTTCCGTCTTCGTCAACTTGTTCATCAGCTAGTACTGTTTGATCTACCGGATCCCAATTCACAAGTGCATCTTTTTGATACGCAAGTCCGGCTTGAAATAACTTGACAAATATGAATTGTGTCCATTTGTAATATTCTGGGTCACAGGTTGAAACTTCCCTTTCCCAGTCAAACATCAAATTCAAGTTTTTCAGTTGGTCTTTCATATACTTGATATTACTAAGGGTCCATTCTTTTGGGTCGAGGTTTCTATCGCGTGCCGCATTCTCAGCAGGTAGACCAAAGGCGTCCCAACCCATTGGGTGTATAACATTATATCCATTCATTCTATAAAACTGTGCAAATGTGTCGCTAATGGTGTAAACGCGTACGTGACCCATATGAAGTCTGCCAGATGGGTAAGGGAACATTGATAAACAATAGAATTTGGGCTTGACTTCGTTGGTGGGAAATTTTTCCCGACTTTCCCATTTTTCTGTCAACTTTTCTTTCCAATACTCCTCAATTTCCACTCTTGTTTGACGTTTATACCTGCGTTCCCATGTGCCCGATTCGTTGGTCACATAACGTATGAGTTGTTGACCTTGAACAACGCTGTGACGGAGATATGCCCTTCCTTGGCTGAGCATTGCTTCTCAATTTTCCGGGGGACAGCCGTACAGAAAACAATCGATGTGCAATCAGTTTTTTCCTTTACATTCCCAGGATCTATCAAAGCATTTACTGCCGATATAAATATATAACATCCAGCTATTGTGCTGTATTTATTTTGCATTCATGAATTAGGTATTTGGAATAAAATTGTAGCTACGACTATAAATACACGAAGGGATGGGTTGGTGTAACATTTTGATACCAAATATCTATAACTATTTCCTGCACCTTAGGGACAACGCACGCCCAATAAGGCCCACTGAATTCTATAAAAACGGCGTTAAAATAAAGGACTTCGTGTACGATGCATAACTCCAGCACATGTTTTGTCATGAACTTCGGGGATTTCCCAACGGTTGCCTTTTGACTTCAGCTGGTTCCGCGTTTCAGTATAGAGATTGTACTGTACAATCTCTATAATTTCAGTGTAACGGCAATCTGAGCGGCATTCTAACAAATACCGGCGTGTGCTAACTGCAAATACAAATGTGCAATACATAAATACCATTATTGAGTCTCTTCTTAACAACGGGTGGAAATGAATTGATGATGTCCGCGATCGCACCATATACTTTGGCCATGATGTTGATATATTTTGACAATATGGCATCTTATGCACAACATGGCACACGATGGTGTCTTATATTTTGACAGTGTCCCAACCACTGAGCTATATAAACAACTCCCAACTCCCAATATACATTGGCGATGACATGGATGCTTTTGTCGTGGATTAGGTATCGTTGAATGAGGGACGGTTTGCTGGGTTCGAATTTGGATCATCAGCATCATCATTAGTTAATTAGCAATTTTTTTTCATTTCAATACACCACAAAAATGCGATACAATGAAAAGATACGGAGCTGTCGAAGCGACTTGGAGTAGTCTATGGTTAGGCTTGCGTTCTGGTTGGGTTATGCGGGAGTTGGGTTAGCCTAGGTTAGGATTCCAACCTGCTATGACCCAACTCATCAGCCGCACGTAACAGTTGAATCGATGAAACTCATTCCGTAATACAATCCAACCTAGCCAAACCATTATGCAAATCCTTTCCTATCCTAACTAGCAACCTAACCTAACCAAATCCTTAAACCTTATCTACCCTACCCGAACCTAGCGTGACAGCGCCAAAATAGATGCTGACTTATTTTTGTGACATAGCCAAAGTAATACCATAGACGATTTCCACTGGCTGCGCATGGGTGGCGCCATTGTTACGAAAGGCTGGCCGAGTGCCGGATCGGAGGTTTTGATACTCCATCACTTTTGAAGGGGCGTAACGTAGGTCATTATAGTTGTAGATCTCTATATGTGACGGTGCCTGCATATAGCATGTAAAAACGAAGCCGAATGGTGTCTCACATCTTCATTGTTGCGTCCCTATGAGCATTATGCAGTAATCAGAGAATGGTGAATGGTACCGGTAGCTTCCATCGCAAAGGACAAGAAGCTATAAAGAAAGATTGTATTACCGTACGTTGGAACTGTGGAAAGGATTTTATTTTAGGTTTGTGTAACACTGGCATATTTGTGAGAAACTTGTTATTTATAACATTGATTTCCATCTACTTCTATCATAAACGTTATATTATTATGACAATCTGCATATTATTATTGCCTCGACTCCTATTTGTGTTTCTTCTTCTGTTACCTCCACTGAGCTATATCCTCTGAGTGCACTGTATTAGTCCGCTGCGATAATTGCGACGAGTAGTATAAGACCTGTACATGTGATTTCATGATTCCCAGTCAAATTTGTTTATTTTTGACGAAGTAATAAATTGTCAATACGTTATGTCTGTAGTTTGTGATTTACATTTCTAGATCACTCAGAGAATATAAGAGTCTGTGAAAGATATTTCCACACTGAGTCGG
>ATSW01005760.1:0-13545 GCA_000444245.1 Botryllus schlosseri
ATTTAATATTTTCGGCGGCGCAGTTGACGTCAGCCAGACCTGTTACGGAGAATTCGAATTATTTTAGGCCCACCCCAGGTTTTATGAAACCATAAAATATTCTGAAGGCAAATGACTTTAAGTGATTTATATACGGCACCTGTATTTGAACTTAGGAAGTATTTGGACTCTTGTCAACTTCAATGAAGACGTTGGAGTATACGGCCCGCTGCCAATTACCGTGATCGGAGACAACTGCTACATCGATGCAGTTGTGAAGTCCAAGATTGTATAGTCCTTCCATGATCATTCCCACCATTTTGTCGGCTTGAATTAGTGAGTTATCTACTGTGCTGCCAATAGGTCCCGTTAAATGTCCTGCAGAGTCAACAACGATGTAGTACATTACGATTAGCCGTGGCCTGCAAAGGAAGAAATATCCGTTTGAACGAAATTAGTTTACATTTCAGGTCCTAGAAATAGATATAAAACGAATATATATGACTTTCACGTTATACATCAGACACCATACAGCTATTAACAGCTGTAATTTTTACCTGTTCCTCGCATCCATTTTCAACCAGTTCAAAACGGTATGCACTCTTTCTTCCGCTGGAACGCTTCCATTGTATTTCATCCAGTATTCGGGATATCTAGTGATGTTTACGTCACTACCGGGCCAGAAGTATGCTGCCGTCTTCATTCCCGCTTTGGACGCAGTAACCCAAATCTAAATTATAAAAGAGCAATAATTTGCATTCCGAACCAACTATGACGTTATGGTTGTCTATTTTATCCTGACTGTATATGATCATGAGCGGTGCAATTCTATCTACACAATGTCACGACAAATCCCTTGAAAGCATAGCTGAGGTTTACTGCATCAGAGAATATATATGGGCATTGCAAAGCTTTTCAGGAGTGCGGCGGTAATACAGGGATGGGCAAACTTTTTAGCTCACGGGCAGCATTCAACATCTGAATCCATTCGCGGACCGCACTATATTAATTTGGATTATTAGCCAAAGCGCAATATTTTCATGTAATTATATAAAAACCGAGGAATTATGGAGATGATATCTATGTATATTTCAAACTAATCAAATAATAATTTACACGCGTCAGAAACATAGGCAAGATTTTTTAAGCTGGTCGTTCTCAATAAGCAATTTGTTGAAATTTCGGATGAAAGGCGGCTGTGTCAATTCTTAGAAGAGGATGTAAATTTAAAGCTGTGAGAAACGATCTGTTAATCTGCTTCTACATTTGGTTTACCTGCAGGACAGACAATGCTAACAGCACCATAACCATGCTACCTTAAATATACGTTTCTACAATATATAGATAATATAAATATAAAATACTTCTACACATATCGAGAAGATATCTTTACCTAACACACGCGCTAATAGGTGTCGCAAATACAGTAACATAATAATTGCTAGAGTTACCAATTTTAGATCGCACTCGAGATCCAAATTATGCTATTTCCGTTTTGAATCTCTATGATATTTACCAACTGAAACCTTTGAAAATGCGTGGGCCCTGAGAACAGGCTACTACGTCAGCAATAAAATAAACTTCATAGTAAAACTATAACTTATCATTGTTATGAGAAAATATATTAATAACAAGGTATTGCCAAGTCGCTTCATAAATTACATTTTAGTACACATTATATTTTCTTGAGGCTTTCGCGCGCCGCACAAAACGGTGTTCCGGGCCGTATGCGGCCCGCGGGCCATAGTTTGCCCACCCCCGCTGTAGAAAGTACTATGATAGAGCTGATTATTGCAGATGTGCCAATTGGCTATATAGTATATACGGCAGCCTGTTTGCCCGCGCCCCACTTCATGGCTCACAGCATCCTGTGCTAGACATCAGGTGGTATGGTAATCGACTATATTTGCAAGACTTCGGTTACGTAATTGGCTGCACATGGCACCGGTCCGCTGGTTATGCATAACCAATTAACCATGGTCACTGTGGTTGCTGCTTGCTGGTTAGTGTAGCATCCGTGCTCTATACTGCCCCCTATGACGGTATAATAGCGACGCCTCGTGTTTTATTTTACCACTGCGATGTTGTATCGTGGAACATCAAGCTACTCTGTCGTTTGTGCTTATGTAAAAGATATCATTTTAAATCTGTTTCGAGGTTGTGAACGTATCGAAATGTTCACGAAAGCTATTTGAAATTTGGCTATGCTAGATGCGGTACCAGTGATGAGCTGATATCGCTTTCTGAGAATCCGAATCCGTCCGACAGCTCGAGTCTTTGAGGAAGTGTCTGTCCGAATCCGAACAATCTCAACCAAAAATCTATGCGAATTCAGATAATGCCATCCAGAATCCGAATCTAATAACTTTTCCGAGTATTTTTTATGTTATAGTAATGTTATAGTTATAGTTTTTATGTTATAGTTAGCTGATATATATTTGCTTGAACCTTTGACAAAACAAATTTAGAGTGTCACCAGTCATATTAGAACGTGTTTACTTGTGGTTGACGAGCTAACGATTTCTTCTTTTGGCATCAAATCACGTCATATCTGTTCAGAACTATTCAATAATATCCGAAGCAGAAGTTACAACTATCCGAAAATATCCGAAACAAGAATTGCAATAGAATCCGAATCCTCACAAAATTACGTAAAATCCGGTTCTAATCATATCTAAGTCCGTCCGATGCTCATCATTGTGCGGTACTCTTTTCGGAAGAAAACACGCTGAAATAATTGGTCTTGTGGAGTCGTATTGAGGCAGTTAACGTTCGGCCCATTTACATGGCCGTTTGGCTCAGATTCGAAGCTGACTCGCCAATCCGACAATCTCGAATGAGAGATAACGGCAAACTGCTTCAAGCCGTCTTGAGCTTAATTCGTTCGCAGACTCGCTTGCAAATTAATCCCGCGACTCCACCACTTCTACCAGGGTATCAGCATTTATAAAAAATATTTTACGAACTCGGCAGGTATATCTCAACTGAGTGAAAATAAAAGCCCTATCTTAACATGGTCTTATTTGTTCAGCGTCACGAATTACGAAGTTGGTATAGCCAACAAATAACTTGCACAAATGCACAACTCAGCATCAGGATAATGCACAAGGCGTGCTTGGCCATTATGGAATCGCGTAAAAGTATTTCTGGTGATTGCATGAACCCCGAGCACAATCCCAGCCTTCTGTATCCCTTGAGCTGTGACAAATATTTGCCCAATGCCGACGTAAACTCAATAGAATTTTCAGCACTTCAGTAATCCTAATCCGCCTCGTGACGTCACTGCAAGACGACTTAGCCATATGAATGGGCTTAAAGTGACTGGTCAGTGACCATCGATCAAGGTACGTTTAGTGGACGGGCACTGACTCATTTGATTGCACTGTAAGTCGCTGTTGCATTCCTGTAAATACCTATTTCAGTAATAATGCAAATCCACCAAACCATGGTAGGTTTGTCCAGCAAGAACGTTTTACCCACCGGTTCGCCTTTCCACCATTTTGGATCAAAGGCGGACGGCTTGTTCACCAGAAATTCATCTTTGTTGTCGTGATCGTACATCATGTTACCAATAATTCCATGGCTTTCTGGATAAAGTCCCTTTGCCATGAAAAGTGATATAAAGTTCTGTAACGTCACTCGGTACAAACGGTACTCACGGTCGCCATTGTGTAATGGTTCGGTAACGTTTTGGTGGGGTACTGAGGTGTCATTTGTGATACCACTCCGCAACGAGCTGATAGATAAATACGGAAAAGATTTTGCAATTCATCATACACGTAAGCCTATAGAAACACAAAACATAGCACAGAAACGAGTATCGGTAACAATCGTACGTATTATACTTATATACTCAGTTACTCACCTAACTTGGAAATATATGGCGTCATGCCTCGTTCCAGATATGAATCGTGAAAGCCATCAATCGAAACCATCAATATTGTTCTTTCATATCTGTATTCCAAATGCTGTCATAACTATTGGTAACATTCCACAGGGCGCTATTATGTCGCACTTGTATCGGGAATACAAGGTTGTGCATCTAATAGTAGGCTACTAGTTATAGGGAATAAATTAAGAAATGTGACTGCAGTCGCATCTGATGACTGATTTAATGTGGGAAGGGAAATAATCAGTAACATTAACAGTGAGCTGTACAATGTACAACCAGCTGTTCAAATGTTATTTATGACCTCTTCAATACCTATGTTAATAATGACAGGAGCGAGAAATAAACACGATTTACTATGCAACCCTTGCCGTTGGGCCTTGATAAGATATCGCTGATAATATGACAAGTGTTCTGCAAAAGCTATATTTGATTAAATTTACACGGTATGATTTGCAGTGCTCCATGTATTTGAGCTTAGATATCGTACCCATTAGGACAAGTCATTTCGCCTCGAGTAACACACTTTTCGTCGATCCAGGATTTTCCTCCTGAAAATTCCACATGTAAAAGAGAATGAGAGAGTTTCCATTGTGAAACGATCAACCAAATGCATGATGCACTTAATGTGACGAGCTATAAGATATAAATAGCGGGAAAGATCTATTTCCTAACACCCGCCACTATTGATCTACGTGCCATCACATCATATTACAAAATCTTCGCTCCCCTCCCGAATTTTCACCTTGTCTGCACCTTCTTTGCGATTTCTGGAATATTATTGAAAACTATACAGTCATGAAGCCAATGAGAGTTGTATTCAGTCGGTAAAACGGCTGACTGTGTGTGCATACTGTAGTGTATATATATGGCGTATGTTGATGCTCATTCGACTGGAGTTAACCTCCCCCTCCCAAACCTCCTCGAATGAACTCAAATTCACAATCCATATGTGTTGCGGCATCGGATCTACAGTAGCATTGATAGTTGTCAGTTGCAATACCCGCGTTTACAGTGAAAGCATATGCTTATAATCATTATTTCCCTCGTCAACTTATATCCGTAAAATGCGATAAAAATAAAACACAGTGAGAAGATATTCTTTCCAGCTACCAAACGTATATAACTGTTCTATCATGAAATCAATAGCACTATAGGATGAAAACGTAAGGCCTATACCTCCGCAACTTTCGTTGTAATCAAAGCAACAGTTTTTCAGCGTTTTGCAGGTCCACTTGCAACTACACATCTCGCGATAAACCCCACATTTTCCGTTGCAATAGTATTTGGGAGCTCCTAAATACGATTTCACAAGTAAAATTCGCTTCCATTTTCACGTAAAATGAGAAACAGGAGCACAATCCCATTACACATATGCCATAAAACGACCTATTGATCAAGCATGTATCCTATACCTTTATCTTGGCGACTTGAAAATCTAACGAATAGGGCTGCTGCAATACAAAATATGCTGACCTGGAGATAAGAAGGCTGTAGAAGTCATCAGGACTATAAGCACGAAATACTTCGTCGAATATTCTTACCCTGTACGCCGTTAGCCTGACATAATGTGATTTGACCATTCGCATTCTGTTAAGGTACTTCCAGGTTACCTTCATGTCAACGTCAACGGTCCAAATAGCAGAACAGGGTGGTCCACGTTATTCCTCATTCCAGTAAGAAATACCATAAATTATCATATGTGCCGACTGCCGACTAAACCAGATATTGTTTACCTATAGGGAAAATTGACCCCCGGGGGGTTAATTTCCATTTTCAAGAAAGCAGATTTAAGCGATCAGGGAACTATAAACATCAAATAAATAAAAACAATCCTAATGTATCTTACCTTCTTAGAAACAATGGAATTAAGGAAAAAACAGTATATATCGCCAAACTCATTTAGTAACCATCATGTCTTCCACTCACTCACATTTGTGGAACCTATAGTTTGAGAGTCCTATATCCCGAAGTTTGGTTGAACAAAAGGAAAAGCATATTCCACAATTTATTTAGTTGAAAAAATTTGCAATGGATAGGTGGGATCATTATTATTATTTGTTTAGGTGGCGGGAGTGCTTGCTACAGCGTTAAGAGCTCGGTATCGTGGTCTTTGCGATTTATAGCTGCATTGGTATTAATTCGGGTTACCATATTTTGGGATATGAAAAAGGACACTTTTTCACAAATTACAAAAGTCAGATTACCGAGCCAGAAAAGTTCCGATTCTAGGATTTTACAGGAAATGATGCTGTGATGACTAAAAAAGGTCATTTTTTCTAGTCCTATCCCGAAAGACCCACCCGAACATCCGTATTGCAGATTTTGCATCATTAATAACCTTTTTTGGTTATGCCTGTCCATTAGCCTGGCGGCTTTCAAAGCTATAAAGGAGGACATATTCCAAAAAAGAGGACAAATCTTCCTAAAGGGGGGCATATGACAACCCTATATTAATGTGTTAAGCTGGACAGGAGGTCACGGTAACAAACTAGAATTTGTAACATGCCAAAGGATGAAAATACATAACAAGAAGGTGCATGAGTTGTGTGAATACTTATCATCGTTTTCCTGATCTACTACCGTTACCATATTGTCGTTATTGTAAACATCATTGTAACGCAGGCTAACGCAAGCTAACCTGTCCCCTAACCAAGCGGACTTCAACTCAAAATACGTAATGGGCCACTTCTGAACTTGGTTTGATGCCCGCATGAGTTCGATATCGAAACATTATATCCTCCAATTCAGCAAAGGATCAAGAATACATGTTAAACACGTCGTTTTGTTCTCTAACACGCGCGATAAGAAGAAACGAATCTACGTAAATAAAAACCCAACAAAATGTTTTATGATTAGGACGTCATTTTTATTGTGTGGTAAAGAGGCCATAACCTAAAACGTGCTCGCGGGCCAATTTCCTAGCTTGGAAGACGCTGCGGGTGGTAGCATTACAAAATCGGTGTTCAACGTTCTGCCGTGGTATTTGACGAAATGAAAGTGTCTGATTGAAAGTGAGCTGACTTTGCAGCCCGAAGTTCCGCACGCATCATCAAAATATACCTGTACTGCTGCAGGAAATACCGAAAAATAATTCGCTAATTTATTGGATCGATAGTCGGCGGCACGAGTCGCCCCAATTGGATAGTAATATTGAAGTCAATTCTTAGCCTACATCGTGAGTAATAGTTTTGATTACGATTTGGAGTCGTAATAAATCCGTGAAAGAGTTGAACGTAAAGGCCAGAGTAAGGGGTAAGAGCCGGAGTGACTTCAACTTGGCCGACAGAGTAGCGAGTCGGAAATAGTTTTCCGATTTTATCGACTGCATCAATTGAAAATCAAAACGATTCAGATTTTGTCATTGATGAAAACAATACAAACATACCATTTTCATGGGATATCCTGTTACCGCCTGAACGTTGTCTTCTCCGCGACATTATATTAAAGGAGTGCAGCGTAAGTTGAGAACAGAAATAATGTAATGCTATATATAGATTTGAGCAATACGGGCGGGGAAAACTACGCCGTAATACTGTTGGTGTCTTGATCATTGTTAGCATCGGACCATTTTCATATCAAGGCGAGGTTTATTTATTATGCTCCTTCGAGAGGACGCCGTAGTTATCGCTACAGTTTTGTTTTGTTATATTCACACACAACAGTGACGCTATTCGCTTATCAAGGTCATGTGCATCGACAATAATATCAGTAATGAATGTTCAATGCAGTTATTTGCTCTCTCCACGTTGCAGTCGCCCTCTCAGCCATGCGTGAAACTGAAATTATTAGCAACATCAAATAAAATTCCATTGTCACGCATACTTACTGACATCTTGGGACAGACCGCGTACAGAGAAACGTGACCTGCAATCTGGCGAACCCTGTTCCAACCCTAAAGCAGACCAACCTGACTTTGCCGTTACCGCTAACCCTTTTCTAAAGCTAACGCTAATGCATGTCAACCCGCGTTCGCCTTCGTCAGACGATATCTCGCTTAACATTCAATTTTTAGCGGATAGTGATATATTTTGGAAACCAGAATAAAAAAACCTTAAAAATTAGTCGCAGTCATTTCGACCGTGATAGATGCCCCCAATGTTGATGATATGTAGCGGTAAACAGCGTATAGCCTGAGGGGGGGGTCTGGGGTTCGGTTTATCACCCTATGGGGGGCCAGGACCAACGTTGTGGAGAGGGGCTGACGAAGTGCTGTTACGGCCCTGCATACAACTTACATATTTCTCGAATTTTGCTTCGTCTTTAATCACCGATATAATGCCAGTGTATTGGAGAAAAATTTAGTAACTTTAGAAAGAGGTAAATCTTGATCAATAGATATAGAACCATCTGGCGTCAAGCCGTATTTCCATAATGATGTCATGGTAAATTTTGCAAGAACCTAGACCTGTGCTAGGTACCCGTACAAAGGCTGTCGTGATATGTCATTAGTAGGGCCATTTTTATATGACCTTAAAAATCAATAATATGACTTTACTTTTTGAAAAATATGACTTTATATGACTTTATGTGAAAATCATGTATTTTTACATGCGAACAACGTCACTCACGGAACTAAAGAGTAAAACATACGCAACATAACAGTAATACAAATCCAGTATTATTTTAAACCACTGTTGTAGTACAGTTTCATGTAGTGTGGAATGTTAGAGTCTTTGAAGTTACGATTTGGACGTAAAATGGCTATGTAAGGAAAATGAGCGCTCCATTGACGCTGATGTGGGTTGACACTTCTGCAGTTTTGCACAAAGCGCTGGAGAAATGTATTGTCTTAGTAGCTCCATAATTTGTCTCCCATCGTTTTTGTCCAATCACTTCTTAATGTAATTTCTGAGCTCAAGCGGATCTTTCCCGAAATCAAGGACATTTAGATCAGCATGGGCCTCTTTGATGGTGTACGTACAACTTTCCATTTTGAGTATCAAGCTTGAAATACTGTTATAGTGGAGGCATATTTCTATTATCTGACTAGTCAACTTCGGATTGTTGACTGAATTGAGACGCTCTTTACAATAACTCCTTTACCTTCCTATGCATTGACTATTTCTTTAACTCAGTGTGGAGGTCTCTCGGCATCATATTGAGCAGCATTCTACCAGCTATCCCAACGAGTAACTGCCATACGTTGTTAGTTAGTGCTCAATTGCTTGACCGCTAAAATTGGTATTTTTCATTCAAAGTATACAACGATATGACCTAACCAGGGAAATATGACTTTATATGACTTTATAACTTTCTTAATATACCTCATAGGGATGCGGTTTTTGCGTTAAAATTGATTTCAAGTCTTACTGATGCATACAAAAATATGACTTTAATGACTTTAAACGGCCCTAGTCATTAGCAATTATGGGTCCTACATGACGTGAATATACGTAATAAAACCTAATAAATACAAGGACTTGCAAGTGGACGCGGCGGATTTGAACATGATTCGCTGGAACTCAAGCGACAGTTAGCGTCGAGCATGATATAACTCAACTTGAATGCGGGTTTAGTGAGTGTGAGTATTGACTTGCCGATGATGATTTGCTGCAAAGTCACTTTTTTGTCGGTAATCGATTCCAGAAGCTATTTCCTAGACAGGAAGGAAAACAACTGATCAATCCAATTTATTTCCGAACATACCAAATGCTTGATATTTTACCTACTATTGCGAAGGCTCAAGCGAGAGAGAATTACTCTTCCTACCACCATCACACAGCCTGGCAATGCATTGTCGATCTGACATGGGGTAATCGCGATTTGTAATCTTAATCCATTATGACGATTAAAACATTTTCATTCATGTAATCGTAATGATTTTACATTTGAAAGAAATCGTAATCGTCTAATCTATTATATTGCCATTATATCCGATTGGTTTGTAGAAGAACGATTCCTGAAGTCTTTAGTATAGGGATGGTGTGAACCTCTGAAAGGTTCAGGTTCGTGTGAACGCGAACCTTTCTGAGAGGTTCTGTGTGAACGCGAACGTGAACCTCATGACGTCACGTGACATCATATTGCTAATTCCAACCCTACATTTCAGTGAAGTGATAGCCTATATTAATCTGTATGATACCTAGCGACGACTCGGGTCACATAATGCCGCAATGCTGAAGCACATATCAACGTTTTAAACGTCGCCAAATGTATCAACTGAGGCAATCAAATGATATCATAATCCCAGAAAATCAATATCTGCCGTCGCTTTACCAACAATTTTGACGAGGACTTACATAAGGGAATATAAGCTTACGCCTTAACGGTCTAGCCCAGACTGGAACATGTATTCGGCGTCTGAGTATTGCTACGTTGATATTGAGCAGATTGTAAATCGAGTTTCTATACTTGTTACCGAAAATACCCCATTAACAAAGTTAAACGGCGGTAGCCATTACCCCAATCGCACGGATTTGGTTTTTATGATACAATAAACATATGAAGTCAAGATTGACCCCGTACGCTTGCTTGAATTTTTACATCAGACAACGATATCCATTTCATTGATTGGTTGAATAAGCATCATTCGCTGACTACCTGTAGTGTATTTCGCTCTTGATGTTGTGTGATTGCGGGTCCAGCTTATAGCAGAGAGTCACTAAATATTCGCAAACGGAAAGCTGGATATTTCGAGCAAACTTTTGTAACAAAGCATTGAAAGCAAGTGAAATTCTTGAGATTGTCAAGGTGCATGCTCGTTTGGTGTTGATTTTTTATGCTGCCAGCGCCATGCATAGTGTGGCCCGCAGTTGAAATGCAATAAATTACATGCAAAGATGTTATAACGAAGTGAAATTGTGATATATTAAAAAGGTTCACAGTGCAGAGCCTACCAAGATTCGTTTGTGAACGTGAACCTCTAAATTTCTGAGGTTCACACACAGAACGCGAACGTGAACCTCACGTTCACACCATCCCTAGTCTTCAGTATTACAAGGACTAATTCGAAGTCGACTCTTAGAATTCCTACCCAAGTGTTGGAGGTTTATCTAGGCTCCTCCTCGGCAGCTTATCTGCGTTAGCGGTGTATTGCAAAAAGTCCAGAAGTGAGCCGTGCTACAAGTCGGTAGATACGGAATCAAAAATAAGGAATATCTCCTGGTGTAAATGACCTTGACCATTGACTAATGACCATAGTAGTCAACAAACACCATGAATAGCACAAACAACAAGGACTAATCTCTCGCCATATCAAGTTATCAACAATGGACGCTTCGGATTTCTGAACCGCTATCCTCAATACTACATTGCAAGTATTAGCAATGCTCATTGACTGCGTCGTACGGAAAAATATACATTTCCCTGCCTATAGCGCCTACTGCCTATTCTTGGTAACGGTGCCTTACGATATCCGTTTTATGTGGATTTAAGGGGTACCACGTGTTGCATGTGTTCCGTTACGAAAAGCATTAATGGTTATGACGGAATTTTGTGTTCACGTTATCTTATAATGCTATTGTCCCGGAACCAATGGATGTTTCGCCATTCTTTGCTGAAAATTTGAACTTACAGTCAGTCACCCGCCTATATTTTGTTATAGCTTCATTAGCCTGAGTCGGCGAATGATGGAAAAAAATTCCACGTATTTGATATCTCACCATGTGTCCTCGTCTCAATCGCTATATCGTCATTAAACATGGATTCAAGGAAGCAATATACATGTAACCGTGAATAATCGTGATTATTTCTCCGTATAGTCGTATGCGTAATCGACTACTGCGAGATTTTGCTGTAATTCTAATTGTAACCGCCCGGTTACGAAGTAATACGAAATCGATGATGAAGTAAACGTACTATGTCTGCAGCCAATTATATTATAGGAACGTTTATATGTATTTTTCATAACACAATACACGCTTTACAGGGCCCGGCAACGGCCCTGGCATTCTTCTTGGCGCTAATCTGCTGATCCGCTAACACTCTCGCCTGTACACTAAATCCTGTTCTGCAACCGTATGAGACTATTGAGACACCACATAGCAACAACACTGCTTTATCAATACCGGTAATTGTTGCCGGTCGTCTCACTAATATCACCTGCAGGCATGTGCTGGGCTCATGTGCGTGTCGCATGAAAAGTGTTACATAATCGCTTTGTTGTAATCAGAAGGCGAGAGCCGTTATGTACGTACGTCGTATACGGAGAAGGATGTCTCTGCAGATCTAGCGATTACTGCAAGATGAAATTAACGATGGGTAATATAATCGGAGGAATTCCGTCTCAATATCGGATTGGGAGCAGTTTTTGATAATAGGGTCATTTGTTAAACATCACATGGTATTTGAATAAGCAAACGCAGTTGAGACAGTCAGATCGTTTGAAGCCAGCAAGAAGGAATACATTATCTCAGTCCCCAGATGGGGAGCAAGGGAGATGGAGAGATTGACACTGTGGATAAAACTAGCGCAATGGCGCGAGGGTGCGGTTCGGGCACGCTTCGAAGTGTTTGAGGTTTTTCTTTACAAAACACCAGCACAGAAATACGTGGTGAAGCACAAATACAAGGAAGAGAATGGAAAGCGTCGAATGAAAGACAGCTGAGCTTCCAAGATTGAACACTGTTACACCTGGCATTAATACTATACCAGTAGGTCAAGGTTGATAGATTGGTAGATTGATTGGTAGTCGATAGATTGGTAGTAGGTTAGGTAGATAGATTGTAGCTTGTCTTTTTCAACGTCCTCATATTTGTTCATAATATCACATTGTGTCTAGGGTTTCATTTAAAACTAAAATCAATTTAAAACAACCATGATCAAAACATGACCCTTTTTGAAAACATGTTTTTATTGTCCCTTTAACTGTGACGTCATCGTCGATTCACATTGACAATTGGAATTTTCGGGTAAATACGGCTCTCTCGACCAAAAAGGCTTTCGACCCCTATCTTAAACGGATCAAAAATATTTTTAACCAGGACTATACATCGTTATTGATAACATTTTTATGGTCTGCGGTCATCATCATCAAATTCCGTACCACCGATCTTATCTATTGTGCTATAACTGTTGAACCGACGACGATTTCGAGAGTTCCGAACATTTCCTATGGTAGGCCTACGTCGTCTATTATCGGGTGCAAATTGTGCGTAGCCTCGTACTACATGTTTTTTCGAAAGTATTTACACAATAACGACGTAATAATACATGAACAATATATTTTAAAATGTTTTATAAATAGCATTTTCGTAAATGCGGTTTAAAACATGTATACGAATTGTTTTAAAACACCATTTGTTTTACACACAACCGTAATTGTGTCACATTGTGTCTTGTGTATGTTAAGCGGATGAACCGGTGATTATGATCCCAGATAGATAAACATAGCACCGGACTAGGATTCGCATTGCTATACATAATATCGCAAGGATCCTGAATCCAAAGGTTCCTCGAAGTCTACCTTATATAATATAGCAGATCGTGTATCCACAAAAATATAATTTTGTCATGAAAATAGCTCTGCGACGCCCAACGTTTCATAAGTCCTTCAACTGGTTCCGCGCGGTATTATGGCGTACAAACACTCTTCTAGGAGCTTTGGTTTGTACACTATTGAGTCCCAATACGAGTGGCAGACTGAATGCAGTATCTGATCATTCGCCACCGTCTCCACCTCCACCCGTGCAAGATCCTAGCGAAATATTGTCGCCGCCGGCACACGGAGTTGCGTC
>ATSW01005762.1:0-11819 GCA_000444245.1 Botryllus schlosseri
CGCAACTCCGTCGTCAAAGCATCTCGATGGTGCAGGCGAAAAAGAATATCATCTCTCTCTCTCTCTCTCTCTCTCTATGGATGGAAAATACATAACAGCTGCATAAGTAAGGGAATTTATTGGCTCTGCACTACGTACTGGTCGTCGCTACTATACATTTCCTACAAGAATGTTGTACTCCGAAATCGATAGTGCGTTTCACTGCGCTCCGATTGTCCAATTGTTAGCGAATAGTGCATGAGGGAAATTCGTTTGTGCCTCACCTGGCCTTTGTTTTTCTGCGATAGCATTTTCTGAAATAAAGCCGAATATCACCTTCATTGGCGATTTTGAGGGGGTTCTGGTGCTCTGACACTGTTAATATTCGGATTTTCGGAATCAGTGTGACGATAGCAATTGATTGATACCAGTTATTATGAATTCCGAGTGATTTATGATGAATTGCATTGTCGCAGGTGAGGCCCGCGCCTCACCTGTGCCTCACCTTTCCTTTCGCGCTGTATTTTTGAATAATAATTATGTAAATTGATGATGTTGGGTAAAAAATAGGTTCAAATTTAGTTATTTATGAACATCGATGTAAAACAACAATAATCATCGACTCATCAAGAGTTTTCACAATTTTCACTTATTCACCCAGACGACAGGCGAGGCACTGCCTCACCTGCCTCATTGGACCGCACGTCACTGGTCTGTAGCCATTGTCACATCAAGTTGAAAAAAAAATCAATCCACAAATAATTTTTACTCCCGTCCCAAATCCTCCTAATAACTACGCTAGGATTGCCATATTTGAGAGTGCAAAATTTCGGACAACGAACTGATGCTATTTGAGTAGCCTGTGGATGACACAATTTTGCACTCAGCTAGTCTAGAAGTAGCGAGTTCTGGGCTATGCCAAATATAAGACTTGAAGTGGATGTCAAATATGAATGCTTTCCCTGAGTTCCCAGGTAATAGTTTGTGATAGAAACGGAAGCTTCAAAAGCTAGTAATGTTTGAGGTGGAACGGATACGGTAGGGGTCGCCGGTTTTTAACGTAAATTCCACTGAATTTGACCGAATAGCAAGAGAGACGGTCCTTTCACCCATATTTTCGAATCACGCAAATCCGGAATTTTCCCCTGCGAAAGTGCATGTGCAGGGTATTCACGAAAACTAGCGAGATATTTTCCGATTCCGCGGGCAAGTCTCAAACCCCTGGCCAGCAAACCCATCGCTAAAAGCCATCTAACCATGTCCATTCAGCACAACATACTCCAAGTGGGACTTCATCAGACCTAGCTTTTGGCCAGCGATCCAGTCCTGAATTCCACACGGAACAAAGAAAGAGAACACAATTTCCGAAACCGCTATTTTACTATCGGCGAACGTAATTTAAAATTCGTATTTTCCATACAATAAGGATGCGACAATTTCTTCGCCTTCTTGGCGTGAGGGTGCAGGCCGTCCATGTCGACCGCCGGCTGAAAGGGCAATCGGCTGCCGAAGCTGTGTACGCAGGTTCCCTTTGAGAATCCGGTAATTCTGTCAGTACTTTCGTCGACTGCCAGAGAGGCTGCGCGAGCACAGTTGCAAAGGGAGAAAATTGATTGAAATTTACACGATATGTAAGCTTCCACCAGCCTTACCTTTACCGGTAGTGTTGTGGGTGATTTTGAGCGGCTGTGATTCTGTATTGGCCCCGTCTGTGATAGAGCTGATGTTATTGTTGGTCGTGAATCCTGTCGATTCTTTCCTTCCGATTACTAAGGGCGTCCTTGGCAGCTTAGTAAATCGCTTTTTGGATGATGTAGGCCTAGCTCTGCTCCTAAAGATGGCAAAATAGCATGAACCCGCGTAATGAAAGAACGACGCTGATCAGTTGGCGAACCTGTGGTTATCGCTAGTTAGCTTTCTGTTGAAATCCTTGATTTTAGATGGCTTCGTTTGAATGTATGGCAGGGTTGTGTTGGCGCTGATGTGTCGTGGTTTGACCGGTTCGAGGCTATACCCTGGTGTACGTTAACGGGTAAGAAGTGTGCAGGAAAGGAATCCACAATTCGTAGATCTCAATATATGCTATTTGGTTCGAGAGTAGCTCGATTTCTTCCTAAATTCGGCTATGGTGATAGGAATAAAATAGGGTTACCATATTTTGGAAATCTCAAAAGAGGACACTTTTTCAAAATTTTCAGATTTACATCACAGGAGTAAAATCCGGGGATAATGGTAAATTGTCCCCGACTTGGTGGTCTGTTGACTAAAAACGGGTCAACTTTCCTTTCCGGGCCAGCTCCCGAAATACCCGCCGGAACGTTACTACACTACTGATGACTGTATCTCAGTTGAATTTTAACTTCGATTTAATCAAAATTTTCAAAAAGGAGAACAAATTCTCAAAAAAGAGGACACTTGGGCGTCCTCCGAGGACACTTTCAAAAAAGTAAAAAAATCGGACAAATCCTCTCAAAAGAGGACGTATGGTAACCCTAAATAAAAGGAAACCTGATCTCCGTTCAGATCTGCTCCTTACTCCAGCGTTCTTCTCCATCCCCGTTAACGTCGGCCATTCTGCGAAATGTTGCTGATAAAGGCTGTTACCTGTAGGCCTGTGAGACGAAATGTTGTGATTGAACAGAGAGAGTCTTTATTTCCATCGAACCAAAATACATAACAAACGGCAGTGATGGCGGTACAGAAAATATGCGTGCACAGTATTCGGTATTAGATAGGAATGATCGATAAGACCGTGAAGGTCATCTAGTCTGATCACACCAGCATCAAACAGGTACACTTGACTCTGAACAGTCTGGCTGTAAAGAAATGTTTAGTTAAAGAGTGCAAGAGTATTTGGTTGTATTAAGTATGATTTGAACCTGGTAAATCTACAAGTTTCTGACTGTAGCGGTCGCTGCAACGGCTTGTTGCAAGACACGCTGATATAGTGCTTGATTGGAGTCGACGCTACAGCTTACAGTTCCTGTTGTACGCACTATTACTACTATTTGGCTGTTTGATTGAACAATTGAACATGAGAACAATGCCCGGAACAGAAATTAGGCCCATTTATTGCTGAGATGCTGTTATATCAAATTCGATTTTGGCGAATTGTAAAATATTCTATCTATCGCTGTAGCCTGACAAATGTCAGACTCGCGGCTCGATTGCAGCTATAGTTGCAAAATTATAGGTCCTGCACCTGCAGCCTTTGTGATAAAATGGTTAATTGGTCGATGGTCGTCGTGCGCATGCGGTGTCTAATGTCGATATATCTTAAATTGTCACAAATTATGCTTATGCTCTGTTTCAGCAACAACAATTGTGATTTTTTCGCTGTATGCTTTACTGCGGCAGTAATGGTATATACTATCACTACGCGTGCGGCATTTCAGTGTGCAGTGACACGACATTGAACAACGCTATGGTATTACTATACGGTCCGTGGCATCTCGCAAACTAGGAAATAGGCAGGCTCGTTTCAGTTTGAGACCTCTACTATGCGCGCTGAATTATTTCTTGCTCAATTTACCCGTGTACTTATTATCGAAAACGTTTTATGGCATAGTACACCGAATGCACCGCTACAGCCTGTTGATCCGAAGAAATTCGCAGCTCCACGATATATAGTCAATCTGATTAACATACCCACCATAATCATAGTAACTATGTCACCTTTTCGTGGTTCGATCCGGGTCCTGGTCAAACGGATCTCTGTTCAGATGTAATATCGGATCGAGTGGGCAATAATGCGTGAATCCAGAAGGCTCCATGCACTTTGGCGACTTTGATACATGACAATATAATATGGTATTAGTCGGCATATTTTTTGAAAACGATTAACCCGCGCAATCGCTACCTTCGAAGACTTCGGAGTTTCCGCGGCATTGGATTTGCTCTTGTAACAAGTGCCCATCTCTGATATAGGCAACGGCGTGCCGTCATCCAAATGCGGTACTTTTTTCATCTTAATCCTGACCGCCATGATTGAAGAGATGTGTTGTGTGTTGTTGAATATCATACACGTGAGGTAAACGACAGGGGAAGGGGATGCTTGCAAGCGGACATGTCGATGATTTATGAACAAAATGTTGGTCGAGTTTTACCCGTGCAGATTATAGGCTATCATTCTGACCAATCTGTCTCCAATAGATACCCGATAACAAATATCCAATGCTTTCCAAATTCAGCAAGCATTTTCTCCAATTTTACCAGAGACATATTAGGAAGTTTGGTGCCGTAATCCACACCCTAAGCTACTATAGCAAATGCGACATTAGTAAAACGAATGTTTGGAGTGAAGGTAGTGCACGATCGATGTAGCATACTCCTACATTTTTGAATACACTCATGCAGTTATAGGTTTTGTGTACTTAATAAAAGTATCTTTGTTTAAGCTACTTCCATTTGAACATATTTAGGAGTGAAACTATACTTTATACGTTTTAACTTTTTGTGACATAGACAGTCATTTTTGGATCAATTTGCAGTGCGTCAGGGTGAAAGTAATTCCCAAATTTACATCCGGCAACTCCGAAAGATGTCGTCGGCTACGGCAATTGACTATAAAAAATCTGAGACGACTTGTCCTCTTTACTTCTCCGATCTACGTAGGCGTTTAATTTTAGGACCTTGCGATATCAATACTTCTACTTTACGAAGCATGTTTGATTACTTTGCCCACCTCTGCTAAGGAGATGTATTATCAAAATTAATAACCTTTTCAAAAGCGGTTTATATGTGCCGCCAAACATTGAACCATCTCTCGCTTGAGCCACCGTCTTTGAATCAGGCAGGGTTACGCTGTTTTTCCACGTGAACGCAGTTCCGCGATGCAAAATTCTAAGTGACATATTGCAGCGTTTCAATGCGGTATCATTCGTTAAGACACTTCCTTACCGTGAAGGCATTGCTTCGGTACCATTACACCCCATGTGGTGCTGCCTGTGGTTCTTCGCGTAAGATGTTACATAATTATCTCTCAACTCCTCTCCAAGTTGGACATTGTCCAAGAGGTCGAGGCGTGCGTCGTAGTAGACCTGTGGCCTTGGTTCACGGGAAAATTACGGCCTACTATAAGGGACTAAAAGAAGATGCACAGCGGCAAATTGTTCAAATCTAATATAGAACTCAAGATATATTGCGAATTCAGTTAGGACTTGATTCATGTTCGATGTTTTGGTTTAACGCTTAACCATTGTGGGATACCAAACCATACTCTTCCATCAGGGCTTCGGTCTTCACTTAGGATAATCTATCTATTCAGATTCTCACAAGTCTGAATATATGCAGTAACAAGTCATATAGGCTGATATCATGACGCAGAGTTGTCCCGCATATATCAAGTTACTACCAGCAACAGACAACGTTAACTAATATGAACGGAACGAACGATGTATTTGTTAGGTCGGAGGCCGGTAACACATTTTGAAGGTCAATAAATGCAAACTTGCAAAGTCACCGAAGATAGCATACAATTCGAAATCGGTGAAAATGAAGTGAGGGTGATGTGTCAGATCGAGGGCGGTTATCTCGAGCTCTGTCATGAAGTCATTCCTTACAATCTGCGTGTATTTTGACTCGAATGTGAACGACGGACATCGACAAATTAGACGGACGTCGGACATGTCCGAATGATGTCGGATTATCGGCGATATCCTGTTTATCATGCGTGGCTCCACTGGCCGGTCATACTTGATAGACTATCAAAAGTAGACAAGACAACCAATAACTTTGCAGTAGTCCGACTGCATGATACGAGGATGCCATAGGATATCAGAACTATACCACAACCGTAACCAAGCAATCTTTTGCCCAACCTACCCCGTATAATGTGACTATCGCCGGCAGACCGTACCGAGCCTTTGATATGGTCGCGAACTAGGTGTCGCAGGATTTTGAATAGGGCAGAAAGTACTTTAATTACGACATTATATTCACCTGAAATTGGCTTCATAGCCTGTCCCGCGAGGCTTTACTTCAGTGGGCGTAAAATTTTCGATTCCGTGAGTTGTCTGGTATGAAGTGGAATAGAAGTCAAATAAATTGGTCGACGGCCCGTTACTAGCCCTGATAATATACGTGGGCGGTCCAGTCCTGTGTTTCCCCATCATGAAATTGATAAATTCTTCCAAAACGCGAAAGTTGCTTTGAATTTTCACGCAGCGAAAACTAGGAGTGATATATCTGCGTTCAGCAGATTGATTAGCGGTCGGGTACTCTCTGTGACGTCACATACGAAAGGCGAAATGGAAATTCTGCAAAATTTGCAAAATTCGTATTGTCTTGTTACGCGAGCAGCTGCTCACGAAAGCGTAGTAAATATGTTTCTAAATAATGCTGAATGTCGCCAAAGTGTGGCCAGTTAAGACGTTTTAAATGATTTGCCACAATGCTATTCGTTAGGCTTGTGGCATTAGCTGTTTTTATTGCAAATGCAGTTTCGACGAAGGTGTTGAACGTCAACTGGAAATGTAACGGTAAGTCACCTGCGTACAACGGTGCCCAATAATTTAGTTTACTTGTCACGCAATGCTTTACTTTTTTACTTCTTCTATCCCCTGTTGGATAGTTTGAATTGCCGAGGTTGAAAGAATGCTCTTAAAATCGTTCTATTTCACCATCTTTTACAACAAAATCGAGGCTTCCCGTCGCAAATATGGTATCTTAATCGTTACGGTATTATTTTTAGACGGCGCTCCATGCTTGAATGTCGTCCGCCCTCGCGGCGGCTTTGGGATGGTCAATGCAGATGAAGACTCTTACAAACTGGAAGTCTCTGTCCATCGTCCAGAAGGGGCTAGAGAAAGATTACTGAAAAAATGGAGTTCTTCATCCGGGACTACATGGAACGTAGACGTCACTTGGTTCCGGTTAAGAGAGGGCGTGCGGCTCTCGATGCAGCAGTGCAGGTAACCTAAGCCAATATTTTTCTTAATATTAGTGTGGTTTGTTTTATTATTAGTCCGTCTCTAACAGGTATAAGCTGGTGTGCGTCGTACCCCTTCTTGATGACGAAGCCATGGCTAGGAGTGACGAAACTTCTTTCGATACTGGACTGACAAGTCACCATTTCCTGGTTTCCGTCAAGTACGAGGGTCATAAGGCTACGTCTCAACAAGAAATCATTATTGAAAGACAAAGTTCAGGTGAACACCTTGTCAGTGTCTTGAACCCTGCACTTCAAAATCTAGAGGTGACCAGCAAAACATTACCTTTTGAAATAGGCTCTTTTTAGTCCAGAAGTAGTCTACTTCTACACAAGTCGAAGTTATGCTGTAAATTTCGACTCAATTACACGTAAAAGAAGTGATATCCAAGACATGTCAAAACTACTCCATTTGGAAGTATAGCATAAAGATATGAAAACTTACCGAGTAATTTTAATAAGTAGATTTGGTCGAGACGTCACCTATTTATTAGTAGTCGGTCGATGGTTACTACTTTGTAAATTACAGATTCTGTCCTTGCCAGTAACTCAAAATGACTTATCAGACTGCAAATTCATGCAATTTGTCGAAAATACGTTCAGTTACCCATCATACGGGCGTCATTTCCAACAGTTGTTATGGTAATTTCATCATATTCGTTATAGAAACATCCACAAACTACTTTCTACTTAAGTCTAAAAAGTATGTAGTTTATGCCCATAATACGGCCAAGCAGAAATAGGAGTAACAAAATAATGTAAACATTAGAGTATGTAATGCAAGTAGGTAAAACTACTTAAGTACTCCAAAAAAGTAGAAGTACTTTGTTCCTCACCAGCTCTACCGTCTACTTGCAGTACTTACTCTCCAGTGGTTTTTCCAGATGAGCTCCACTTCTTGAGTTTTTTATTTCGATTTTGTCAAGTTGTAAGCAGTGTTTAGACTGATTTGTGTCATATCAGTGAGTGCTCTGGTCATAACAGCCAGACAAAGTAAGACCTGTACCTGTATCAACTCTAAAATTGCACCTACCGTATTTGAGTGGCCATTAGTCATTGATCGCAAAGATACATCTTTCAATTTTATAAGCTGTCGCAATTGATTGGCTAGCAAAAGTCTGCTATCCCTTGTCCCAATCTACCAATTTAAACCACTTACTTTCATAGCTTTTGTTTCTGTTTCTACTTATAGGCCTACTAGATTTGTCTGGAAAATTACTACCAGTACTGCCTGCAATGAGGTAGCATTTTATGGCATCACTTCTGCATCTACTTGAGTACCATCAATGAATACTTAAGAGCTATCCTATCCTAAGGTATCAAGGTAGTGCATTGGGTGTACTGGATACACTACACAAGCATTATAGTGCTAATAACATGTTCAATGTAGTGATGAAGAATATTGCAGACTAAGCATCTGTGTCAGGAAATCTATGTTCAAGTTTTTGTAAGTAAATTATACTGCAATTTATGGAGAAATTTAAGGACTAAACTAAACTGACAATGATGCTGTTTGAAATGAGTGTATTGCAGTTAATTATGCCATAAACAAGATATTGCAGATATTAATTCAAATTCATGCTTTCTCCAGGTCAATACGAAGAGCACCGGCCGCCAGGAAACTCCCTCATTCCACCCCCTCCTCCACAACAAAAGCAAGGATCACAGCAAAATTTTGAAACACCCAAAAATCCTAATGCACAGCATCCAGATCTCCAAGAATTTGTAGACAATAAAAAGCAGAAAGCCACTCAAACCCTCATCAAAAGCGGGCTCTATTCAGGCTCCGACGAACCCAATATGATTCCTTCCTTGTATGAAGTGAAGGATACACCTGATATGCTGCATGAAAACTCAGACCCCTTCAATATAAATTCGCAGGATTCGAGGGGCAGTGCTGCCGACGACGGAGTGGTAGTAGTTCACTCCAAAAACGAGACTGCGCACGCATCTTCAACTGATGTCAAAGGCTTTATCGCAGGTGAGCCAGAGTGTAATTAGTCTGCAGTTAGAGGTAATAAGTCTTGAGGTAAGCTGCTTTGAACTGCTCCTAACTTGCTTCCACTACAATATGCATTATGCATGGCTATTGGCAGGTCCAGCAATTAATTCCAAGTGGATCGTTGCGATGGCAATGACAGCGTTTAGTGATATCAATGCATATCCTCACTCAAAAGCACACAGAGCCTGAATAGACATTTTCCCCGCAGCATATTACACAATAGCAGCTGCGATGAGGCAATACTATGAATAAAATCAGTCAGCCAAGATATCTGCAAAAGAATACAACAGCGATTCTCTCGTCTATCAAAACGAGAGAGCGTGTATCATAGCACTCGTGAATTTATACGAGAGTGGTAGCGGTGATACTCCCAGCAGAGTGGCGCAGCGGAAGCGTGCTGGGCCCATAACCCAGAGGTCGATGGATCGAAACCATCCTCTGCTACATTAGCCTCGATGGCGCAGTAGGCAGCGCGTGAGTCTCATAATCTCAAGGTCGTGAGTTCGATCCTCACTCGGGGCATTCTTTTTGCCTTGTTACTGTTCGCGATTGCTACAGTTTATTCATGATTACATCATTTCAAAACACCATGATCGCGATAATATGAAGTGAGAGGAAGGATTTCATTGAATCAAACGCCATACTTCTGCACAAAATGAGCTACTCTCAACGATTACCCGTTACCCCTGACGAGCGTCAGCCGAAAATATTCGGGTTTATTTCAATATGAATATTGAATTTATCATTCAATTGTATATGCAGCTCTGTACCGGCAAAAGCAGTGTTAAAAGAACAAAGCCGTTAAAACACGATTTTCACACACAACGAAAATATTATTTTGTGACTCTGCTGTACGAGTAAGATCACTAGGATGCGTGTCTTGAGCTCTTGACCTCCTCCGCCGAACCTGACCCCGTGAATTCTGGAGCTCATTTGGACCCTGATTAGGAAACACTGGCCTAGAACATGTAGATAAGAGGCTTGTAGGCCTACGCCGAGTTAAAGGTAACAGAATATAACTTAAAAAGAACACGCGATGAGAACGGCGTGTACGTCTCCGTAGATGAAATGTATGATCGTGGTCCGGTATAATCTCCAGCGCAAACTAGCATTCCTTCATGCAGTAGAATCTGCTTGTATTTCAGATCTGTTCCTGCGACTCGGGCCGACAGCGACCGTCATCATCTTGTTGGCGATGTCAATCCTGATGGCGTGCTTGTGCGCTTGCGGTTATAACCGAGCCGTCCAAAAGTAGGCTCTCTCTTTTTCAATTAACATATCCGAAATTATTTCTATTTCCATGCATTCTAGATATCACGCGTCTGGTACGAACGATTACGTCAAACTTCGGCAAGAGCAAAGCGTTAATTCGCCGCGTGAACAAGCCCGCGCGCGAACCCCGTTAAAAAGCAATCCGCCATCCGATGACAAAAAGTCGGGCGGCACCACCACTTCGTGGTTTTGGTCCAAGCGTAAACCCGCCAGTAATAACACGACCCCTTCGGTCAGCGCAGGCATACAAGAGAGGTTTGCCACGTACAGCAAGGCTGTAGGTAAATTTCTCAATTCGGTGCGCGGGGAAGACGAAGCCGAAAATCAAACGCTGTTGAGCGACAGCGATGATGATGAGGGCGGTTCTAAATTCTTGGGTATCGGGGAAAAGATCAAAAAGACAGGCAGTGGATTTCTGCAGCAGGTGAAGAGCAACGAGAGGTTTCAGAGGTTCAAGACCAGAATACGCGAGAGTCCATACTTTTTTGGCGGGAAAAACGAGGCGGAAACTATGGAGGAAGGGTGAGCAACTGAGCATTGAGCAGCGATGTTGCTAATGTGTATTTGATCGATCTGCTGTATTCTGCAGAGGTGTTCAGTAGCCTGATACTTCGGCATTTTCGGAGTACTTGAATAGATCTCGTATACTTGCACTGCTTACTCAAGGGGTATGATTTTAGACCACTTAAAGAGCTTTCAGTTTTTCAGACAAAGATGCGCATGGAATACAATAGCATGCGATGGGATCAAAAGGTGTAAATTGAGCTATACAAACTAACGCTTAAGACAGCCATTGAGGGGAGTAGACCAGGTGCTTGCATTCCAACGTCAATGGGGCGCACAACTCTAGAGGATATATTGTCAGACTCAAGATAGTGTTTACAAGTCAGCTGGATTCTGAGGGACGACGGGTGTGTTAGATTAGGTACACGGGAATTGAGATGATACGCATAGGATATCCTCATTTACCGATCTTCACAGCTATTTCATTTAGTTTTGCGGCTGTTTTATTTGAGGAAATCGTGTATCGTTGTCAGTCTTGTCCATATGCCCTGGCATGTCCGCGTTAGGGGTGACAATTATGATTATATATATCACCACATGCAGACTTCTGCATCCTTCAATAGCGACTGTTTCATTTGCAGACGATACGCAATGGGCAACACGAACGTAGGCTGGTCAGAATTGATATGCGAACGACTGCTTCAATGCGTGACAGTACTCCTCTGTCCGTTCACGTACATTTACCACTACACGCGCGATTGCTATGGCGCGTGGCGTCGAGGCAAGGACGCCGAAAGGCTCGACAAGAAGAACGCTAACCTGCGGGAGTTCATGCCCAGCAGGGGGCCGCTTACTTCGACTTCGAGCAGCGACGACAGCTCTTCCGACGAGGTCAACGTTTACAGGAAAGAGAGCGAGAGAAAGGGAAAAAACGTTTCATTTTCTCTTGGGCACAATCGCACCAATGAAAATAGAACTAAGGCAAAGAGCTCGAAAGAAGGCAAAAGTACAGGAGACAAGACCGCGACGGGACAACAGAAAAAGGCGCGGGAACGGGTCACTCCGAAAACGGATATTAGCGGCAGGTTCAACAGCGCGCATCCAATCAAAATCTTCCGGGACTCGGGTCAAGGG
>ATSW01005763.1:0-10062 GCA_000444245.1 Botryllus schlosseri
ACATAGTGTAATGGTTGTGCGTCCGGCTTCTCGATCGGTAAGTCGTGGGATCGATCCCCGTCCGGGTCAGACCAAAGACTCGAAAACTGGTCTCCGCGGATATCCTGCTAGGTGCTCAGCAATCACGGATAGGAACACTCCTCCATTGCACGGAGGAGAAAAACCGGGGGTGCAGACTAGATGAACTTACTATAAACGCCGTATCGCACCTCCGTCGTCCGAGATTACTCAGCCAACCAATGATAATGAGACAATACCGTGAAGCTCATGCGTTGTGGTACGACAGTCGTCGAGCTTGCACACATTCAAGTCGAAATGCTAAAAGCTTCCACTAAATAAATATAATTCAGACCTCGGAATTACCGAACTACGGTATGACAGATCGATCTCGCATTCCGTCACATGCCATCTCATTTTGACGCCTATCGTTTTCCGTTACCTTCTTTTACTTTTCATTCAGTGAGTTCTAAGTCATTTCGACACGTTCCTATATTTTCATTGTATTGCAGTATACTGTAATGTTTTGAAATGATATAACTAATAATAACCTGATACTAATGGTGCAAGTAATATCAGGTAATCATTATATGGTGCGATATGAAACATGGGCTAAGCGTTACAACCGTACATCTTATGTCCTCAATACCTGATTGATTGGTATTAACTGAACAATGATAAATGGGCACGGTCACATACACCGAACATAGATAACTGTGCCAGTATAGGAATATCTGTCGATACCAAACACAATAGTCACAGACAAATAGTGCAATATATCAAGAAAAATACTCAATGCCAGCAAAATATTTGACACTATCTCCCTCGTAGTTTCATGTATAATTTCCTTCCTTGATGCCCCCTTGGTGCAGCAAATGATATCAAGATAAAATTCAGGTTATATCATAGATGTTATCTTGGATATTCGGGTTGTAGGCTATTTCATAAAAATGGTCACAGAATAGAGCTACAATGGTTCATTTGCGAATATGAGCGTTTTAATTAGGCGGACACGAACTATGGGAGTATTGAGCGATAAGAGAAGTGAAATGGAGTAATCGCCAGAATGGCGGATAAATTCCCAAATCAATAAATTGATTCGATACCACCTTCTGTATAGCTCCCCTAGGCGTATACCCATGCCATCGCGTATCACGTGTTCTAAATATGGATACTTGAAAATATACAGGAGATGACCAAACCATACGACATCAGCGTTCAAACGAATCAGACAAGATATGGGTACAGACGACGTAGTATCCTTTTGTTTTGAATATCACAGAGACATTTAAATACAGTCCTTGTTTTTCGAATATCTCTCCGTCGTTGCTCGCATCACTCAGGCTTTCCAGGAGACGATTTCTGATAAGCCTTCGTTGCCCATACAAGTAGTTTGGTCTCATAAAATGGACTGATCAAGTTTTTCTCAACTTCGTTACGTTGCTTCCAGCCGCCTTGAAATGATATGAATAAAAACGGTTATTCCCGACAAAAACCTTCTTAGTATGGGCTAATTATTTTGGTTTCGTCCGGAATAGAATAGCGGGATTAGAGAGACTATCTGCGCTCTTGATCAAAGATGTAGAAACTGAGAGGCTCAAAGGTTCAACTTCCTATTTTTACAGCGAAAAAACGTTTGTCGGCGCGATATTAGATTTATACTTATAAATTAGAGTCAGCGGGCGTATTGGTCCAGGAAGATCGGCCACGGATGCAACTACGCTTATTGCTTAGATGATTATTATTAATATGACAACTGGGAAATTCCGCTCGACCTGGATATGACAATTGCATATATATCCACGTAGTCATTGCAGGCAAGTGCAAAATTCCAGTACTTGGGTTATTAGTAGGGCTGGGCACAATGATTCGAGTACTCGAATCTGAATCGAGTATCAATTCTAATGATTCGAGTCGAGTAGTAAAAGACTAATTCTTCGAGTACTGAAAATATACGCTCCTCGCAACTGAAAGTTAATTTACTAACGAGAATTATAGTGTTGATACTATTTTCCACTGAGGAAGCTTTGAAACCGTGATTGGCCGTGTCGCACCATACCAGACATAGTATATAGCTACGACATAAAAGCAGTCACGGCATAAAAGGTACATATTTGAACTTCGACATAGCACATTCTGTTGTGACGTCATAATGAGTGATACTCGATTACTCGACTCGACTCGAAGCATATTACGTGATTCGGAATCGAATCACTCAGGTACTCGATTTTGCCCAGCCCTAGTTATTAGATTCTGAGTCGACTATTCGGTTTCGAACGAGCTTCATTTCTCATGATGTAATTACTGTATGGATGGTAATATTAGTCTGATATTGATGGCAAGAGTCGTCTTATCAAGGTATTCAAATAAACTATATTACTAACTACGAATCCTCACTGTTACTACTACTCGATTCAAATTGCAGCACTCAAACCGTTGTGCCCATCACTAAGAGCTATGGTCAATGTTGAACGAAGATATAGGCTCTATGTAAGTGAGTATTTATATACACACCATCATTGATTGTCCGAAATAGATCTAACAGGGATAGGTCGGGGAAGACGGGAAGTCGTAAACAATAGATCCCTCAACCGCCCGTCTTAGGCTACATACACCTTATGGAACTTACCTGTGAATGAACTGACAACAATGCCCACCACGAGTGTAACGACTACTAATACCACAGGCTGATAATACACCGATACCGCGTAGAAATTCTCAATTCCATTCAACTCATCAACATGTGTCGAGTTCCCCAGTTGACTGATCGTAACGTAAGTAATATTTGGTCCCATTGAAAAATCGCAATCTGATGGGCACCTCTCGGCGGAAACATTGAGAAATCCATTCAGATGATACGGACGCTTCAATGTTGTCGATCCAAAAAACATCGTGAGGCCAGATGCAAAACCGCACAAAATACCTGATAAAGCTCCCTAAATAGTATATCGCGGATTACCAATCACGTTATTGTAGTTTCATTGATTCTTACCCATATGTTAGCAAAAGGAAACATAATTCCGAGGAGAAAGACTCCCAACGACGGCCCGGTGAATACAGTAAAGCTGCCTATCGCAAGTTTAACAATGTCTCCTGCAACGGACGCGGCCATCGCAATGCCGATAACGCAGCATCCACATAAAACTGTAGCACCTATAAAGGTTAAAAGTGTTTGAATAATATACAATGTAGTCAAGTATTGAGATATTTCAGAGTTGAAGTAGTGTGACAACAATGTTGTGACGTCGCAAACGAATCAATCGCATTACCATACTCGGTGGATGACGAATGAGTTGAGGATATATAACAGAAGTCGCCAGTTATCTATGTATGAATCCAAGAATTATCCAATAATCCTGTTTGTCAGTTGAAACACTGAGATACCTCTTCATTCGTTACGCGACATTTGTGCTGACCATTGTTATCGCATAGATCTGCATTAAAGCACTGTACACCGGATTAGGGGAAAATATAAAGGTCACATAAAGCGTGTGATTGAAGGATGCACAAATCACATTCAGCTTTCTCCAATGTTTAAAATCAGATATTTCGATGAAATATTTTAGCAGGCGAAATTACGAATAATTTAAATTCAGTCTGCATGCTCAAATAGTTGATGAAAAAAGTATGCACATAACATTAAATACGTATAGATGCGTATGGCGAGATATTGCTGATCTCTATAACCTTTTGCAACCCAAATGTAGATCCTCTCACTCCAGTTCGTGTGCGGCTTGATGAAATCCGTCAATACGACAGTGACTATTGAGTTGACACCAGATGAAACGGTGCTGAACAAGTATCAGAAAAGAAAAGTTGTTAAATTTAAAAACTCAATTCAGAACTATTCACGTGTACACTATACCTCAAGCTGCTCGAAAACACGCACGCGAGAAATAGTCCTGTCAAGCCTGGGACTCTATGGAAAATATTGAACACAAGGAACGGATATAACTGAAATTTTAAACACGGAATAATTAGACTGTTCATGCCAAGTTTGAAACTCAATAGACTAATTCACTTCATCCGGTCTCTTAACGCATCCCGCCAGTCTAGGGTCACATTCGACGTAAAAACTGCTCGCTACCAAGCCGCACAATACAGCAGACACGCTGTAGATGCATATCCCAGCAATTCCTATACCCAGCGCTCTGAAATAGAAACGAAAATTGACAACATTGAGCATGTGTAAATTACAGCCGTTGGACTATCCTAATGCCTTTAATGCAGGGTTGTAATGACAATTACGGAAATGACTCGACTCGACTCGAGTCAATTTGTCTATTGACTCGACTTGGACTCGAGTCATTGCGAATGACTCGAACCAAGTCATATGACTCGAGACTGAGACGGCCAACACCGACGTTTCATTGTAATTTCGAGGAATAGTTAAGTAATCACACTATTGGGATTTCGTCTATTTATACTGGTACTTGAAAATGCGTCCAGAAACTGCTAAAAATGACGAAAATTAGAATAATATAAATGCGAACCATCTGATATCACAAGACAGAGTTATATAAAGTGGATTTAACAAGCCTTCAACTGGAAACTGGGCAGTCAACACGATGACTTGGACTCGACTCGAGTCATAATACCATGACTCGGACTCGACCCTTTGCTCGGTGACTTGGAACGAGTCCTGACTCGGTGGTGAATTGAAAATGACTCGACTTGACTCGAGTCAAAATTAGAAAACTGAGATTGACTTGTGACTCGGAGCCTTGTGACTTGGTTACAACCCTGCTTTAATGGTTGTTTTCCTTAAGAATTTTTTCAATAAAATTAATCGGTTACATTCTTTCAGCATCGAGGATATCCATTTTGCAATACACTCGTTGTGCGACGTAAACCTCATTCAATAACAAAAACGGAAAAGGAAATCAATTAAGTCAAGATAATAAATCTAACATGCACACCAATATTTCAAGGAAAACATAATCATTATTGGATATTATGTTATAGTACGTTATATAGGGTTACGATATTTTCGAATCGGGGAAGGAGGAGTCTTTTACTGAATCAGAAAAGTTAGTAGATCAAGACTGAAATCAGCTGATTTTGCTACTTTTGCTGGTAAATTTGTGGTCTTCAATAACAAAACGGTCACCACTCTTGCTCAGCACCCGATTCACGCACTTTCCACTTGATTTTAGTGGTGTTGACTAAAATAAATGGTCATCACTTTCAATCGACTCGAGGACGTATGGTAACCCTAATGCTATACCATTAAAGGTTACAGGAAATAATGATCATGATTCCCTTGGAATGATAGCAACGATGAAAGTGGGACTAAGTCACATAAACAAATGTGATTGATCACGTAATACTCTCATTCCACGTTGCAGTGGGTAATACAGGATGGAGATGACATTACATTCTCGCTTCTTTTTGTGTCTTCACGCTCAATAATCTTTGAACTTGTTGTTGACTCGTTCCGAAAATCGCAGTCCAGGAAACGGACAATCCTATCAAAGTGCCGAGGAATGTGTAGCGCATCCTTGCATCGGTGTTGTAGCTGCGAAAAGATGTAAAAATTTGGTGGTGTTTGATTGATTATGATTACACATTACATTATCACCATAGGTAACAAACAATATCTGAATAAGTTTTGTTTGGTTCAATACAGAGGAGTCAAACAGACTCCTAGCCGATTTAGCCTGGCCCGTAAAGCTATTATGAGTAAATTGAATAATGCTTCTAGTATCTAGCACAATGGTTCTCATCCATATTTGGCTGTGGCCCATTTTCCGGTTTGAAAATCTTCTGCGGCCCACCTCTTATCCTAGAGTCATAGTCCTGTTCAAGGAGTTGTAATCACCACCGCCGCTATTGCTATTTCTCTAAAATATACGCATTTTTCTCCTACTAATCATATTTAAATTTAGGCATGAATGATCATTAAATCACGCCAAGCGCGACAAAAATTTTCAAGTAAATAAATCTCCAACAAACAACCAACGAAATAATTTTGGGCATCTTCGAGCTCCCCCAATTCGGGGTTAGGAATGCGAAAGTTACGACCCTGGAAGATCGTACGACTCTTGTGTACATCCGCTGTTCACTCATGTAACAAAACCCAATGATGCAATCCTCTGTGTGATTGGGGTTTTAGTTCCACAATGGTGGGAAATAATATACCAATTCTTGGCCCGCTTCAAGCAATACTTTAGTTAATGGGATACTACAGAGACGTGGAGAATTCGTAACAGGGGTCAAAATGACCCAAACCGTGCTACTCATGATAACTGCTCAACACATATTGGGAAATAAGTCCTGCAGTCTCTTGACTTTGTTAGGCCTTAATTCTTATACATGATGAGAAAAAAATTGTTTTGTAAAATTTTACCTTTGACAAGAATAATGCATTTTTCAGTAAGTACCCCGAGAATGCATAACAGGGGTCAAAATGACCCAACCATGCTACTCATCATAAATGCTTAACAAATATTGGGACTAATTTCTGTAATTTATTGGCCTTGTTAGGCTTTTATACTTATACATGATGAGAAAAAATTGTTCTTTAAAATTTTACCTCTGATAAGAAAAATGCATTTTTCATTAAGTACCCTGAAAATGCAAAACAGGGAGCATTTTAACCCGCAGCAAGTTGAAACAGAAAAACGCCTGAAAAGAGGCCTGAGAATGTTAAGTGTTTACGTGTCTATTGTAACATAATAACTTGTTCCTTCTTCCGTTAGTTTGAGCGCCAGTGAACAAAATTATGATTTCTTGGTTAGTTTTAAATGTCTTTATTTCGACCGTGTCATTATATTTTGGTTATATTTATAACGGCTGTACTTGCAAAAACCTTGAATTCAAATTAAAATGCCATCTTGCAAAAATTGACAACATGCATGATCAATTAAGCTACCACAGAAACTATAGATTCTTTGTGTGCAACAATGACCAATAGCTAGCATAATTGAATAAGCCAAGAAGAAAAAACCAGACTTGATTGAAACAACCGGTTGCATATTTGAGTTCAGCGAAAAAATTTGATCCAAAAACAGTTTAAACATCTTTGACCTTTGAAAAATGATTTTCGAACGCAGCACAGTGTAATTGATTCATAGTTGGGCTAAACTACTCTACACAAAACACGTTTGAAAATGTTGTATTTTTCAATACTTGGAAAAATACGGAGGCTGCTAAATTGCAAAGATCGATGACACGAAACTTAGCGCCGCATGAAAAATAGAGTGACGTCAAAATAACAGAGTAGTAGTACCATAGTGCAGTGTACCATAACTGATCTGAATAGAGAATCAATCTCCCAAAAATCGATAAATTCAATCCAAATCCTAATTCATTCAGAAAAAAATCTCTAATCCTAATCCAATCCAAATCCGAGAAAATTTCACAAATCCTGTTTTTTCAAATTCTATTCCTAATCCATGCTCATCTCTGCAAAATAAGGAGTAAAACATTGGTACTTATGGTACATGCATAATAACAAAGCATGTATATGTACTTGGTGTTTGTCCTTCCAGATGCAGAAGCGATGTCGATCACATTACCGAATCCCCCTTGTAGAGCGCTGCCATAGATTATCACCGATAACATTCCAATAAGCATAATAGCTCCTTGAAACACATCTGTCCATATTACTCCGCGAAGTCCACCCTTGGTGCGCAAAAGCGGATGTAAAATAATTAGTACACACAGATCTTCATGCCACATTATTATACATCTGCAGGGGAACACAGGGCAACTAATATCAAGTTCAATGTGGTCGAATAAATCAGTGCATAATATGATTCGAATTCGTGAGTAATTGACAATAATCCTTTATTGCGAAACAATTATGGACTGAAAAATCTTATGTAAATGTGTATGTATGAGTCGTATAAACCCACTGAAGAGGTAATTTGTGATGATCTACAGTCAGTGTTGTGGTTGTTGTTTGTGGCTTTCATGGTGTTTTTCGACTATTATGGTCATTCAGACCAGCCTGATTCCGTGTCTGTCGACTTGCAGCACGGCCCACTTCTAGGCTTTTCAAGACACCGCTTACGCGGATAGCGTGGTGAAGATGACCCTAGATAAACCCACAACACGCAGGAAGGCATTCTGGAGTCGACCTTGGTCGGACTCGATCCCACAACCTAATGGTGTTAAACGGTGGTTCACAAACTTTTTCGGTGTAAGGGCCGAATTTAGAATTTCAGAGTACGAATACTACGGCTATGAGATGCACCCAAACAGTAATCATGGCTATTTCGGAGTGGTTTTATTGTCCTGGCGAGATTTCAAAACTGTAAACTGTTTACCGGTACTTATCTGCTGCATTGGGTGTCCGTCGAGTGAATCAGCTTTCCTCGCCTAAACGCGCGAAGCGCGAGAAATTTCTTTAGTCTCATGTCTGAATCGGTCAATATGATCGGGAATTGCATGTATTGCTATCAATTTTCATCCTGTCTCTGTTCAGGTAATCTGATTTACCGGTAGAGCTGAGTGAGATGTGGCCCCCTCAATAGTTATTAAACATCTCCGGGGTTATACCCTTTGGCATGAACGTAACAGCAGATCGTCATGACCTCGGGCTCCCATAGTGTGATAAACTGCCCCCGCATCACGGTATTCGCTTTTGCCACAAAATTAAAGTTGTGCTGTTTAGTGAGACAGCGCTACGCGCAAATATTTCGATGATTCATGATAAAATCGGTGAATAAAATCGGGAATTGCATGGTTGTCCTTTTTGCCCACGTGCAATCAGATTTACCGGTAGAGCTGAGTGATAGGTGTCTTTGAAACTGCAGAACCCGTAAAATTAAACATCTTCGGGCGGGCGGACCCCTAGGTATGACTTCTTTACATGATGTTATTTCGTGACCTCCTGTCTGCTATATCAAAAAATGTAGAATTGCTCAAACCTACTAAACTGAAAGACCACACGATTTCAGATTGGCATTTCTTCCCTGGCATATAATTTTCTTTTCTGCGGGATGGTATTTGTCTTGTGAGGTTCAGATTGCCAAGACAATAACATTCGGCGCCAGTCATTTAGGCGTCTATATGGACAATTAAACCTATGTGTATTTTGTATACATAACGAAGTTTTTGGTATTTCGAAGTTTTTGGTCAGCATAAAAGCAGTCCTTTACGGCCAAGGCTTTCTCGCACTTTATATGTCCTGGTGCGTTGTAGTGCGGTCATGGCCAGCGCTGATATGCCCAATTCTATAAATCTTGAGTAGTTTTTTTTTTTTGGGGGGGGGAAGAGTAGGCAATAATCAAGATATGTGGCGAATTGAAATCGTGCGTAGAGCAAAAAGTTTTTGGAAAAGTTGCATAAATTTTCAAAAGATACTCTATAATATATGCTGATTCGCGAAATAATTTTGTGTCCCCTTCGAGCTCGGCCCCCCTCAATTGGGGGGTTTGGGGTGCGGCAGTTACGGCCCCGACTGTAGGACTACCAATTATGCTGCTTTTAGCCAACTAAGCAGGATGCATCTCGGCGTATTCAACCGTGAGTCACGTGTTGCACATCTAGTTTTGATACGGTTACCATACGTCCTCTTTTAAGATGATTTGTCCTCTTTTTTGATTTTTTAAAGTTTCCTTGGATGACGCCCAAATGTCTTCTTTTTCGAGATTTTGTCTACTTTTTTGAGGATTTTTGTTACATATAGAGCCAAATTCGACTGATATACATTAAGTCAGCAGTGTATGAACGCTACGGCGGCTATTTCGGGTGCTGGGCCGGAAAGTGGACCTTTTTTTTCAGTTAACCACCTGTTAATGTGAAAGAAAAACTGTATTTTACGGGTGTTGAGCCTCTTTTTCTTTTTTAGTCAAGCGACCACGAAGTGGGAAAAATTTACCATTTTTTCAGGATTTTCCTTCGGTTTTGAAAGTTATCAAACCTATTTAAATTTATAGCTACTTCTCGTTCAACTAGAAAGTTAGAGCTCATTGCATTGAAACAGCAGTGACGTAACGTGAGCAGTCTATACTCACAACTTTCCTGCAATTCGATAATTAAAAACTACAGGGGCCAAGCCAACCAAGAGTATTTTATAAATATAAATTTTATTTTTTGTCATAAATTGATTTCTTA
>ATSW01005765.1:0-13366 GCA_000444245.1 Botryllus schlosseri
TAGTTATCACCTAAAATTTTCAGATATTTTCCGAGTGTGAAATATTGTTGGAAATTCTGCCAGAATATCAGAAGTCGACTTGTACGGTACTCAGTGTAAATTTTCACCGATTCGAACACCAAAACGTGTTCTGGGGAGTTTTTTAATGGGGTTGTTAATTGTGGTGGCGCTTCAGTGATTTTTAAGATATAATCCAAGTTCAAGTCCAAATTCATGACGGCATATGAGTCATAAACTGGTTTACTATGTCTGTAAATGGTTGGATATGACAAAAGAAAGTATACTGCGTTGTTTTAGGCCATAAACCGGACGGTAGGGGCCCGATCGGGCCTTGATCATGAACCTGACCTTGATGACCACTCACTGACCACGCCCATTAGTAAATTTTGCTTTTATTTTCCATTTTTCGATATCTGACTAACCGCTCGGTTTACAACCATGGTTGACGGCTTGTCTGAATCCATAGTGTCCTATATGGTGTCGACACAGGCAAATCTCACGCCTCAGTGAAATGGACGATTCTCACCGCTTTAGCGCCCCTTGTGGATGGTTGGCCAGAGTGATTTCGCCTCCATAAGGCTAGCATTGTCAGCAAAGGCAATCTCATTATTTGGCCCTTCTAGCGACGCTTTACTGCGAGCGTATGAGTTCTTAGTTATTGCTACAGTCCTTATGACTGATTTCATGTAATTGCTAGCAAAATCAGGACCCTATTTCTTCACTAGTTGTTTGAGAATCCTTATCCGTTGAACTACATTTTACCAAAATGCACTGATGCCAATGTTCATCTCCAATGTCTCAAATCGCAGGAACATTTCAGACAGTAATCGAACCGAGAGTATGGAACTAGTATATTCCGAGTTGTTTACGGGTTTACCCACGTTCAGTTTTGCTGACGTAGCCAGCGGATTGCCAGTGAATCGAATGGCAGCGGAAATAACCAAGACAAAGGATATAAATTATTCGGTGAGTCCTATGTAACAGATTTTAGAGGTATATGTAGAAATTTACACCAGCATAGGTCGTTAGTAGATATTTTCAAGCAGTTCAGTCGTTGGCTCTCACCTGCCTTTCCGTATTTTTATTTGAGAACTAGTAGTAATGACTTCGCAAGTAGCATCAGTAATCAGTTTGATCATCTCGGTGTCTGCACAGTGTTGAGTGATGTACAACACTTTGCAGGCAGTGTGATGTTATATAATGTTGAATCAAATTTGTAGTTATTTGTATTTTCAGCATGTCACGACACTGCAATTTTCTACGTGCAGGCGAAGAGCTATCATACTATGTCGAGAAACAGCCCTCTTCACAATTTGAAATTGACAATCAATATCAATCGACTATTTTCTCAAAGAGAATGTCAATTATTTTTTATCAGGTCATGGGCCATGTACTGTCATGGTGTGATTTCGTGGTCTACACACCTTCTAAAAAGGTCCACATAAACCGAATTTATGCTGATGAGATTGTATTCAAAGAAATATTCTCCAAACTTGAAAAATTTTATCTCAAATTATTTTTGCCTCTCGCTGCCGTCAATGCGTGATATTGGTAAAGCAATAACTTGTAGAGCTAAGTATAAGCAGTGAAATTGTTCACAAATAATAACGAATTATACAAAGCTTTAAATACGAGTACAAAATGCTGCCGCATATTGTTATTTTCCAGGTGCAGATGTGCCATATTGACCAACCACAACGCCGTGGACCATGGAACGATGGACATTATTTCAAGATCTGATGACGAACTGCCTAGAACTGTCAGTGACACCCAACCTATTTGCTGGATATGAAAGGGTCATGGCTACCCGGAGATCTTTCATTTTAACCGGGTTTATACTTTGGTCTTCATGGTGTTCTCACGCACCAAACCCCTCACTTCCAGTTGTGCCCTGAATAGCTCTGCATAACTGGCTACGTCCATTGTCTACGTGCCTAATTCGTCAATATAAATAACGCACAGAACTGTCGAAAGTTGATCATTTATTGAACAGATGGGAAATGAAAGAATTGCATGCTGTGATAGAATAGCAGTCAACCATGCCTCAAGACTTGTGTGTATCCTCCCTTCAGTGTGCTAGAGGATTTGTGAATATACGCATCGTCATTGAACCTTGTAATAACGTTTCGTTCAGACCTTGCGATCGCTAGCTGCGAAGAGAGAGACAATTGGCAGTGCAGATAGAGCAGCGCAGATACAACCTCAATCAGAAAACTATGAAAGCATATCAGAAACAACAAAGGACCTAGTTTCAGATTCCTTAGAAACTACATGAAAAGTAATTCAAACAAATTAGCCTACATGCTACAGTTTTTAGATTGCCAAATTCAGACAAATTACATGCCAACTGCCAAGGTACTAGTTTCCAAATTGCAAAATATAATAGCATATTAGGAACAACAAAGGACCTTGTCCCAGATGCATTAGAAACTACATAAAAAGTAATTGAGAAAAGTTGCATGGTAGGAATATTCAAAACAACGGGTCGCTGAAGTTAGTGAGAAGACATGCCACACACCACAACTGATTAGCAATACCCATTTATCCTTATTTCTTCTTTAACAGGAAACCTGTGAAAAGATAAATTCATCGTCATTGCTGCATTTTGGAACGCAACAGTGCAAATGGGATCTTCCTTTCACAGTCCGTGGTCCCTTATCTGCATTCATATCCGATTTCCTATAAGCTATATAAAATAGGCTATAGATTTTTTTTAACAGTCCTTTGCAAATCAACCGGTACAGATAAAACATAAAGATTATTAGTCGAATAAATTCACTACTTTACATGCGTTATGACCAACTATTTCACAGATAGGGTTAAGCTATGGCCTCAAAGTCTATCTGGTATTACTTGTTGGTCCTGTGGATATACAGCTGTCGAGTCGAGTCAACAGAAAATCATGAGTCATGAGTCATAGAGTCATTGCCGCCTTGGCTGTGATACAGCTAATACCTGAGTGATACAGCTGATAATTGGGTGATACAACTGAAACAGCTGTGATAAAGCTGCATATCCACAGGGCCTTACTTGTTCCCCGACTTTTGTGAGTGAAAGGTTGTCACACACCGGCACAAGAAAGCTTTGTAAAACGACTGTAAACCAGCTCAGTTTTTCGCTCAAAAACATTGTATAGTATTGATGAGTATTTTATCAATACCTATTTTGCACCAAAACGCGGAACCACCATAAAGCGAAAACGCACGGCGTTAAATAACGTAACCTACTCCAAAACAGCCACCTGCGCCTATGAAGCTCGATTCGTCTCTGGCCAACCATACGCCAAGATGGCGGCGCCCGAGAGCAAAAATGAAAATCGTCCATTGTATCACGTCAAAATATTCATTTGGCTACAGGCAATTTCACGGTCATTTTTGACCGACTTGCCGAGCATTAAATTTGGTAAAACGAGTATCAATCGAAAGCTGACTCTGCACTGATTACGAAAATATATGTGGTGGGGGAATATAAGTGGCCCGGGAACTCCCACAATAAGCCTCGAATTTTTGATTGTTATGGAGATTGGCATTGGGACGCAACAATGCAGTCTGGCGAAACGAGAGAGTAGCTCAAGAGAAAAAGAGCCAGACAGCATTGTTGCGTCCCAATGACAATCTCCATAACAATGAAAAATTCAAGGCTGATTGTGGGAGTTCCAGGGCCACGAGCGGAATATAATTTATATTTTCGTAATCAGTGCAGAGTCAGCTTTCGATTGATACCCGCTTTATCAAATTTAATGCTGGGCAAGTCGGTCAAAAATGACCGTCAAATTGCCTGTAGCCCAATGGAAATTGTGACGTGATACAATTTCACTGAGGCGTGAGATTTGCCTGTGTCGACACCATATAGGACACTATGCTGAAACCAGGCAACGGTGGCTACGCACCATTGTTGGGATCAAGTCACTACCTTCAAGTCACGAGTCATTTCGAGTCATTGCACATTTTGACTTGAGTCAAGTCAAGTCAATCGATTTTCGAAGGTGACTCGAGTCAAGTCAAGTCACTCGATTTTTTGAGGTGACTCGAGTAAAGTCGAGTCAGGTCAAGTCAAGTCACGAGTCAACTCACAATTCAAGTCAAGTTGCCTTTTCCAAGTATGAAGCATGATTACGTCATTACATTTTGCTAGCTGTCTGAAATACACGTTTGAGTGGTCATTGATTTCGAACCGATGAACGAATATACCATCAAGAAGGCGCTGTATCGCTCACATATTGGCTACGTAGAACTGCTAAACTACGTAAGTAATTGCATACCCTCAGTTTATAGTCACCATCCAAAATAGAGAATAGAGAAACGAATGGATAGGATGCAATACTTGACTATTTACAAATTGATATGATACAATTCGAGCCTGCGCCAATTGGTGGGGACTATATGTTAACTATATTCGAATTCAATTTCCATAAAACAAGAGGTTTCGTTAAGGTAAGAACAGAGAAGTGAAATATATATTTTGCTATCACATTATCTTACTAAACTAGTTTACGATAAAGTAAGCTGTAAGCTTCGACTTCGTTTGCGGTCAATATATTTGTGATAGTGAGAGAACAATGGACGCTCAGTAAAACGCACGATTATTGAATGATTAGTCGCTCTCGCGGGTTACAGCAGCGTTCCGTGAACAATTCGAACATACGTGAGATACAGCGAATTTTATCGACGCCGATTATTTGATGACTTGAAATTGACTCGTGAATTTTGCTCCGAGTCACGAGTCAATCCACATTTTGATACGCCAAGTCAAGTCAAGTCATTTTAGCAAAGTGACTCGAGTCAAGTCAAGTCATACGAAAAAGGTGACTCGAGTCATCCCAACACTGCTACGCACTGAAGCATCATTTTTATGTTTCTCTGACGTCATCCTGGGGGTCAGCCTTGATAAATGAGAGAGAAAATAATTTTTGTGGAGAAAAAGTTTTTTTATTTAAGCTTATTAAGAAACTTGCTATGGGTGTCGATCAAGGGCGGAATAGGTAGAGCGCTATGCCCCGCCCCACTTTTAAACTGAAACGGCCCAGATTTGAGTCTTGGTGGGGTCATGGTGTGAATTTGAAAAGTGATGATCAGTTCTGCAAAATGTGTCCCACCTCGTAAGGCAAACAACACACTGTGGCAGTTGCTCGCGATTTTTCTCCGCAAACGTGAATCCGAATTCAAGATAACTATCGTCGAATTTAATTGTAACTTTTTTCATTACGGAGCAGCTGTTTGCTTGCCTGAGTCCACAATAGACACAACCACACCAGTACGCAAACAATGGCCTAAAACTGGAACATAAAAAGTATACCAATATCCCTCAAGATTTAGCGAAAGCGTTTTGCACGTCATACTGGTCGTGCTGAATGCGTTCGTGACGCCATGATTGGTAATCCTGACTTAAAAATGAGTTTTTGTGACAAAAGCGCAATGTAGTTTTCTATACATGCATTCCGGAGCAGTTAAATGGCAACAGTAACGAGCATGTGTATCCGTAAATATGTAGACTATCCTTTATATAATGTTTAACAAATTCGTCTATTCCCCACTAAAACCATTGAATTACCCACCGGTTGGGAACTAGGCTACTGCTATACAGTGTTCGAAGCGACACTAGAATTTCCAACCATACTGACCTGGAACTGAGTTCAAAATATATATTCAACGTCTAAAGGCTACATATGAGATATTTCATTTTTTACGTCAGATTTTACCTATACTAACTGGTCAAAGCAATGCGCAGCTGTAAGGATCCATGTGTCGGATAACAAGGTGCCGCCGCACTGATCTCTTCCGTGATCAAGCTCTATGAATACTTGCCAGGGCCATTTACCATCTGTGTGGACATCGTCGCCGTGTACAACTTCATTCGTCGGAAATACCGTAGCTGGCAATACTAAAATGCAGTAACTGTTGCAGAACCTCAAGCTTCAACAAATTAGGTTGACATCCTTATAAATGTCGTGTCAGATTCCATGAACGAGAGCAACTAATAAATATAAGTCACGGTGTGGTAAAACTTTTCGTATTATCAGTAAATAAATCGCATCAGCCCTTGCTAAGAATGATAGCAACCGGAAAATGTGAATGTCTGAAACAGACACATACATATGCGTGGGATAAACTCATGAACTTTGTATTTGTTTCATTTTCTAGATATTTACTCACGATACGGTAGCAATCCTGGTTAGCGGCGATATATCTATAAGCAGTGATTGCGGAGGTTTCAAAGTTGCTTTGTCAATACACTAGAATTAGCTAAGGTTCCACAGATGAGATGTCGGATTGCTATGAGGAGTTGAGGATCATTGATAGGGTCTATGACTACATAGGCTACATATACTGTGGCATGAGCAATATCAAAATGTGGGTAATCATCATTTTGGCGGTGAAACAAAGTTTGCGGCCTTTAATTGGTTTTACGTAGGGTTGCATTTAAAGCAAATGGATTTTTACAAAAAAGATGTGTTTCATTTTTCAAGCGCTGTATAATTATGCCATAATTGTGTAAATACTTTCGCAAAAACATGTAGAATGAGCCTACGGACGATTTGCACCCAGTATATAGTCGACTTATACGATAGGGAGTGGCCTGAACCCTCGAAATCGTCATCAATTCAAGGCAGTTGTAGCAAGTGGATATGGTTGTTCTGATGATTATGGTCGCCAAACTTTCAAATGCTGCATTACGATGTAGTCCTGGTTAAAGACATTTTTGGTCTGTTTATATCAGTGGTCGGAAGCCCTTTTCATCAAAGGAGCCATGTTTATCATGTATTTTCAATCGCAAATGTCAATACACTGCCGTCACAATTAAAGATTCTGGACATCATTACTAGAAAAAAAATAGAAACATGTTTTAAACAAGGGCCATGTTTTAAAAATGTTTGTTCATTGTTGTAAATTGATTCTTGTTTTACATGCGACCCCAGTTTTGCGTGACCTTTGTAAGCCAGAGGTCGCCGATCCCTGGACCAGTGGGATGTGTATTGTGGTGTATTTTTGTTTTTATGACTCAATCGAAAATTTCGGGTTCCGCAAAGGACTGCAGATCAGTGTAAGTGTTCCGTTAGTGTTCAGAATGTCAGGAATCACTGGCCTAGCACGATCGTGGATCGTGCTATAAGTATAGGGGTAGGCAGTGGGCACTATCAATCGCGTTCTCTAATCTGAATCGAGTAACAATTTTAATGATCCGAGTGACGATTCTATTGATTACTAAAAATATACACGCCCCTTCCAACCAAGAGTACATTTATCAACGTTAATTATAGTTAATATTAATTACAACACGCATTACATTCTTCGTGGTCGCATAAAATACACTATCTGAAATTACCACGCCATTCATACGGTTATGACTTCATACTGAGTTTTACTCGAATACTCCATTCGAGTCAAAGCCTTACACTGGATTCAAAATCGAATCACCAGGATACTCGAATTTTCAAGCCCTAAAGCTTCAAGTCGATAATTCAGGAGTCACAAAAAGCATAAGCTAGTTCATTAACTTACCTGAATCGTCAATAAGCATTCGGCCTAATGATCCTGTGAAAGTGCAGGCGAGCAAACCCAAGAAAATAATCATTCTTGCAGAGTCAAACCTTCTTTGCGGAACTTGTCAGACTTGATGAATTTTTAGGAATCTCAATCCATATAGATATACATCTTTTGTTGAGTGACATATGCCTCCGGCGCGATAAACTTATAATTTGACATTTGATCGAAATTGTATTTTTTTCATCGACTTGTTCAGGCAAAACTAATCGGTATGAATCATCGACGCGACCTTTTCCATTGATACATGTACAAATTATCAAAAAGGACAATTTTGTATCAGAAAGTTTCGCTACGGTAGCATCAACTGTCAATGGCGCCACGGATAAATAGATTTATATCATGTCACCTGAAATAAGAGCAACCGCATGGACAGGTAATTCAAGTAGGGGCGTTATTTTGTCTCATATGGTGTGTTGACATTTATTTTTATTTTACATTCCAAAATATTACCTCCAAATCCATACCCTTCATTTGAATACTTTACTTTATGGTGGGACTGTCACATACTATAAGGTCCGCATACATCTATTATGAGATTATCGTATTAGTCACCAATTTCGATCCTGAATGTAAAATACTTATTTCAGTATGTTGCTGGCAAGTAGTTTGCTTCTCTGCTCCAAGTTACAAAATGAGCCGTTTTGGGATTACTCGTATGGATTGTTGCAGTGTCATTATCATGAATTGCGCAATGAATAGTGGTTACGGGCAATGTTCCCTCTAAGCTGCGCACGTGCGCAAATGCGCAGTGCTGAAACGGTCTCTGCGCACAGAAAATCGACGCTGCGCACAAAAATCAGAAATGATGTTTTTTTATAGTTGTTGCGCACTGTTGTCCAATGGACCACGCAGGCGCGCAGATTCGTGAAAATTCAGATGGAACATTGCCAGGGCCAAATCGTGTTATCACTGAAGTCTGAAACCGAGGTACAAGTGCGCCCCGCAAAGGTAACTATTGTGCTCCGTGAAGAAATTAGAGTTCACAATCACCTGCGCCTCACGGAAGAAATTTTTTTTCTATGGCCTCGTACGTGTGAGCGATACTCATACTGATATCATTTCAATAGCGCATTATTTTCTGGGAATGGCGAAATAACATGGTTCAACAAAGTTATAAATAACAAAGGGCTAGCTCGAAGTTAATCTGCGAGAAACTATCGAGTGATAGTCTTCTTTGCGTGGCATGAACATTGCGTAAGATTTACTCAAACCCCCCAATTGGAGGGGCCGAGCTCGAAGGGGGTCCGAAATTAATTCGAGAATTAACGTAAATCATGGTGTATTTTTTGAGATTTTTCAGGAATTTTTTTTCGCGCCACGCGCGTTTTAATGTTGTAAGATATCTGATTATTGGGTACCCTTTCCCAACAAAAATTAGGCATGACTTATAGAAATGGGCAGTTGGGCGTCGGCCATTACCGCACCATGACGCGCCAAGACATATGAAGTTGAAGGCTATATAACATGCGAATCCAAGAAGTGCGCCAGAACGATCAGCAGCGAGAAAACCTTGGGCGAAAAAGACTGCCCCCGTGCTGACCAAAAACTTCGATATATACAAATATATGTGTAATTGTCCATGTCCATGGGCGCCTAAATGGCTGGCTCCGAATGTTCCTGTCCTGGCGATCCGAGTCCCACAACAAGACAAATGCCATATCGAGGGAACGTTATTTTCCAGTTACGAAATACCAATTTGAAATCGTGTACGTCTTTTACTTTAGTACGTTTTGGCGATTTCAATATCTTTTGACATAGCAGATAGGGGCCACGAAATAGCATCATGTAACGAAGTCATTATATCAACGGGTACGCCCGAAGATGTTTTATTAATATTTAGAGGGCCTATCTATTCCAACACACCTCACTGGATCAGCTCTACCGGTAAATCTGATTATGTGAGCAGGGAGAGGATAAAAATTGATAGCAATATATATGCAATTCCCGATCATATTGGCCGATGCAATCATGAATTATAGAATTTTTTCGCGCGTTTAGCGACGCTACTAACTAGATGAGCACCCAATGTACATGATAAATACCGGAAGAAGCCTAGAGCCGTAGGGGGGTCTGGGGGGCGAAGCCCCCCAGTAGTTAGTTTATCACCCTATTGGAGGGTGGTTGCGCACTGTTGTCCGAGGGTCTGCGCAGTGAGTTGGCGTGTTTGCGCAGACTCTTGAAAAATTAGAGGGAACATTGGTTACGGGACAAGACAATTCCCGCGAATTCAGATTGTTTCGAAATAATTAGGACAATATTATCCAGCTAAGGTACAATTTTGTTATATAACATGAAGTTATATTGAATTTTATATCACTGATCAAAAATTTATATCGCCTCAGAGGACGGAAATTACCCATAAATTACTGCCACCGACTCATTCAAACACTGCGTCATAATCCGACTAGTCTCCGGATTACACGGACTTAGCTTGTCGGTAGCATCACCAGATGATACCGCAAGCTTTGCATTGCTCATGGAAATAACACATCTGCATCTGTAAGCCACTGGAATAGTTCGCCAAAATATGTTAAGTGTGAGATATGGGCGTCTAATCAGTATATGTCAGTAGCAACATTATTCTGTTATAGTGATCAGAATTGCGGCTCGCAATTGGACACCATTGTTAGACATAGGCATCATTACTGCGAAAAGTCAAGAGTGCTATGATGTCCGGTTACTCTTGGACGTCCGCACCATCCCTAGAAACGAGCTATATACGACGAATCGACGGGTCAACGATGTACTGTAACTCGAATGAGCAGTGTCATTGGATGCGAGATCGCTGTTTCAACATATTTGATAAACATGCCACGAAGGCACGACCGCTACATGACTCATGTCTTAAGTTATGTATTGATGCCGTTTCATATTCATAATGGTAAAAATGATGGTAATCCCGCTGTGGTTTAATTGAAAATATTGTTTAACTATGTAGAGAACTGGCCTCGTTGGGAGTCCTAGAGTGACGTATACGTGGATTATCGTTCACACAGGAAGGCCTGTTCAGAATATGTCGACTTTCGAAATGTCCATGTTTTCAGTCTCTTTCCCATGCCTTATGCCTTAAAACGTATACTAGCTACTTTTTTCTGTAACTCATCCTTTTCATCCGTGTGCATGTTGAGCTTGAAGAATATCGGCTGAAAATGGGGGATTCCCCTAAAATTCGAGTGTCACGATATTATCTAGCTCAGTGGTTCTTAACCTGGGGGCGTGAAACAACTGAAGGGGGCCGAAGAAGCAGTCAACTGAAATTTATTTTCGCGCTCTGTGCGATTTACCTCCAATTCCCGCATGTTTCTCTATATATAGACCGAATTTCATATTTTTGAATTCTCTCATCAACAGTAGGCTAATACCATCAAACAATCTGTTGGGGTTGCTAGCATCCCGGTTGGATTTTGTGATATGACGATAGGGGGGCGCGGAATTTTTCACTATCACAAAGGGGGGCGTGTCTAAAAAAAGGTTGAGAACCACTGATCTAGCCTAATGAAATGCCATATATGTCAGCAGCTGTAGGTATTTTTCTGAGTTCAGGACACATTTTCATATTTCACACTGCCTGGGAAATCCTCAAACTTAACTAAAACTTAGCAAAATTTTGCAAAGAATATAGCTGTAAATGCACCATTTAATGGCACAGCGACATTGTAAATATCCTATTATTCAATGAATCGTCAGAACGGGGAAATGGACAACGAAATGAAACATCATAACAAAGAAATGGGTTAATTTGACAAAAACGCAACACCAATCAGATGGATAAATGGGTCGATTTTTCTAAATTTTCTAATATTTGCCGGAGATCTTCGACGGCATGTAAGAATCCGTCGTTGGGTATATGTAGCCTACACAGAGTGGCCGGTATTTAATTTTATCATATGTGCTGCTGTATCGCTAAGTTCTTGACCACTATTCACGAATTTCCGATCACTCATGAAACGCGGATCACCATGTCATTTTGACACTGGAAGACTCGACCACGCTTCCACACTTATAGCATCAATATGAACTACGATTCTATTCCAATCAAATACACAATCAAAGACATGACATAGGTCTCTGTCATTGAATAGATTTACAGGAGCTTTAAGAGTTACAAATTTAGATGAATGATCAGATAACCAGTGATTGGAGGGGGGGGGTAGGCGAAACTTCAAGTGGGCTCCCTATCAATATTAACGCAACCCCCCTCCGATAACGTCGAACGCAACTTTGATTGTTGTACAGATGTACACCTGGTGTAGACTATTCCGGTATTACATATTTGCACATTATTATGTGGCTGTTCAGTGCTCCTTCCAAAAAGTTCAAACTTCAGCATAGAAAATAATTATGATGCCATGCCAAAGTACAACGACTTGTCATATTTGAAAATAAGTGACTCAAGTGAACTCCAGCGCGTGTCGAGACCCACATATTTAGCATATTTAGAAGAATTATGGGATGCAGCATGACATAATAGTATACCAAGACAGCTGCATGCAAAATAGACCAAATAAATCCAGAAAACTGTCGGATGACATTAGTAATAAGCAGGACCGTAACAGCACTTCGTCAGCCCCCCCCAAAAAAAAACGTTGATCTTGGGTCCCAATAGGGTGATAAAGCAACCTTCTGTATGGCTTCTCCCCCCAACCCGCCACCACGCAAGTCGTGATTGCCGCGACTTACAAACGACTTTTATTGTACTGTTTAGTGATACGCATCACTTCGTCTAAACGCGCAAAGCGCGAAATTTCCACATTTCATGATTGAACCGGTCAATATGATCGGGAATTGCATATATCTATCAGATTTCCCGGTAGAGCCCGTAAACTGTAAAACGTAAACTGTAGGGCCGTAAATAATTATTAAACATATTCTGGTTGTATAATAACTTCCTTACATGATGTTGATTCGTGACCTCCTGTCTGCTATGTCAAAAGATATGGAAATCAATAAAAGTACTAAACTAAAAGACGCACACGATTTCAAATTGGTATTTCTTCACTGGTAATTAAATTTTTCTTGCGGGTAGGCATTTGTCTTGCGGGGTTCAGATCGCCAGGACAAGAACATTCGGAGCCAGCCATTTAGGCATCTATGGACATTGGACAACTAAACATATACGCCTATGTATATTAGGGTTGTTCAGATTTGAAAAATTGTCAGGAAACTTCGATGCTTGTGACCCAAATGATGGTTTAGTACATAACAACCCTTTTATGAGCAATTTTGGTCATCTTCATTGTGATCGTTTATCCCCGAAAAGCCCCCAAAGATCCACGGGGCAATTCTCCTTACTACTTGATCTGTCAATTGTCATGTTGACCATGTCACCGGTTTATAGCTTTTGTGACGTTATCAGCCGAAAACGGCCATGTAGAGATGAGATATTGCAATAAAATAGATATGTTTTCAGAATTATATTTAAATGCAGTCATATAAAGGCCACATGCATCTCCGTTTTGCTCTGCACAACCTGTCTATCATGTTCATGGGAATCATATATTGGTTGCACGGTTGACATTGGCTTGTTTTGGATCGTACATTGAGGAAGCGCCGTTGGGTGGCAAGTCGAGAACATTGCAGATATTTCCAGCTAGTTCTCAGCCATAAGGTATTATTCAAAGGTGCGTAATGTCAGTAATACTTTTCTCAACTTGAAATCATCTGTAAAATACCCAGTTATCTTATTCTATGGTAATAATTTTCGGCGGTCTAGCCTGAATCTACGTCAACTCAGAAATGACCTCATATTTAAACGATAGGGAAAAATCAAGCAATCTATTTACATATAGTACCAAATATTTACAGTAAATAGTTAGTTGCAT
>ATSW01005767.1:0-10667 GCA_000444245.1 Botryllus schlosseri
ATTTGCAAAGGGTGTACCACTCGGATGGGGTGTACAGGGGTGTACCAGATCCGAATTACAATGAGCCGATGGCTAGCTATCACAAAGGCAGGTTTATGGGCCAGTACAGGTTGACGCACATATGGTACTATAGAGACTGTAGTACATCCTCTATACTGGTACGATGTTATCTCAAGTGTAATACTGTACACCGCTTGATTGTGATGTCATAAGCAAATATTTCTCCTACTCGTTTAGCCGTCGGCAATAGACCAATGGTTCCGTTTGGTGTTGGAAAGTATGCAGTTAACAAACATGTGTTCAGCTAGTCATTTGTATTTTAGTGATTTTTGAGGGAACCGCCGCGATAGCTCAGACTTCTTGAATCGGTACTTCCTACCCGACGTTAATAAATACCGCAATGCACATAAATGAAGTGACGTAGCCAGCCTGAGTCGAAACAGCTTCCATGTTGAAATCGAAACCCTTTTGTTTTAAAATGCCGATTTTATGTCCAATACTTCGCCATACATTTGCAATTTAGTATTTTGTTAATTAGTGATGCAAATTAGCGAAAAATAGACTGTGTGTAGCGGCATACTATCTGAGGTTACTGACATCTCTTGCAGCCCAAGTGCTACTATCGACTGTGTGTGGTGTGGGGCAGGCCTGATACGTAGTAGGCTGGTGCGCCTGCTTTCATCGCTGATTTGAATTACCGCTTCTGCAGCAGTAACTTTACCTACTCTCTCCCCAATAGCCTACTGTTACATTTAGGTTGATTATCATTCGTAATGTCATGCTGCTTTTGGGCTGACACGAAATAAATTCCAATTTGCGTGGCGGGCGGCTTAACTGGCTGCGAATAGACTTTGACCAATACTATTTTATTCAAATCCGACTTTTTTGACGGCAATAACTCCGCTTCTACTGGTTGGAATTGAACCAAATTTGAAGAACATCATTTTCATGGACAACCTAATACTTTCATGGGTGAACAGAAAAATTTCAAATTTTTCGGTATTTATTTTATATAATAAATAGAAACTTTCTTCTTCCGTAGCAATGCGACTACCGGGTGGAATTGGACCAAATTTGGTGTGTAGGCTTAAGTTGGGTAACCTAACAATTTTGTCAAGTAGCCAGTACGATTTGAGAAAAAAAGTCATTTTTGAAGTGCCCTAGGCAGCAGTATTCGTACAGCTTCAGTGTTGTCAGCCAACAACTCCATTCTTGGCAAGCTGCTTAGTAAGAACAGACATTTTCTACGCCAGAATGTAGGAAAGTATCTTTCGTTGTACTACAACAAATTTCGATTATTTCTACCATAATACGTCATGTAACAACTGGAATTCTTCGTAGGGCCAGATTACATTAAAAAAAACTTTTCATGCAAAATTTTTCAGTCTTTTCTGGCCGAACTACTTTGTAAGGACAGATAGTTCCCACCAGAAATGAAGGTAAGTAGTACAATTCTAACATTACGCGTGAAAACACCTAGTTTACATACACGCATGCAAAATTTTGTCAAAATTAATGCTTTGAAGGTTAAAAAGTGACAAAATTTCTATATTTTACGTCAAAATCTACCGTTTTTAGGTAAAAAAAAACCTCTCTTCTTATGACGTTGTCCTGAACCATATTTTCAAAGCAAAATCCAATCTTGGATTCGCGTTCGAAATGCTCAAGTCCTAAATGCTATGTCCAAACCAGACTTGGAAAACTAAATAATTTTAGTTGTGTAATTAGACTAATTAGAGCTAAATGCAGGTAATCAAATTCTAATCTGATTTACGGAATCTTTCTTTGCTTTATTTCTAATTCTAATCTAATTTGATATCAACTGAACTCGACACGAATTCCAATTTCAAAGTCAAATTATATTTTGAATCCGCGTTGCAAATCAATCAGTTCTGAATTTGGTTCCAAATTTGTATATATACTTCTCTCCAATTCTCTACCACATGCTGGCCATTACCCCAGACGAGTGTCAGCTGCAGATATAGCGAGAATTTCAAAAACGTACCGCAATCCTCGTCCGACCCGTCGGAACAATCTTCGTCATTGTCACACTTCCAGCTTTTCGGGATGCATATCTTCGACTGGATACATTGGAAGAAATTTTCCGAGCATTGCACCACGGCTGAAACACACAAATAATTATGCTTCATTTCCGATACCTGAAATGACTCGATGCAATTTGTGTATTGACTCGAATCAAGTCATACGACTCGAGAATATAGGACGGCCAAGACAGACATTTCATTGTAACTTCGAAGCACAGTAAAGTTACCACATAATTGGTATTTCGTCTATCAGTCCTGATACTTGGAAAATAGGGTCAGAAAGTGTTAAGACTGAGGAAAATTACGATATTATGAACGCGAGCCATTCTATATCACTGGAGAAGAGTTGAAAAAGGTGGGTTGAGCCTGATTGAATTCAAAACTTAACAGTAAATTATTTTGTCACTTGTTACCCTAGATAACTATTTGATGTATCAAAAATTTTAAAAATCTTGTTACCAAATGAAACATATACTTTCGATTAGAATAGAAATTGCTTACGCTGGATGGTAGCATTTTGGTGGCAGTCTATCTCGTCGCTAGAGTCTCCACAGTCGTTGCCAGCGTCGCAGACCAGAGCCCTGCTGACACATTTCGTGGTATGGCTGCAGTTAAACGTTTGACGCGAGCATGTCTTCTTATAGTCCTCTGAAAATATCCGGTAGGACATGGAAACTGAGGCCAACTACATTGGTTACGATTACAGAAACACAGGGATGGCTGCAAAAAGCGTTGAAGCGGCCTAGAAAAGTGTTTTGTAATGTGTAAAATATGATATTCTGCACTCACTGCAAGTGTTCCCCATGTCCTCGTCTGAAATATCGACGGTACCATTGCGAAACACACAGTCGAATTGCGTGTCACACACTTTACTGGCGTTGATACATTGCTGCGTGTCCCTGCACATGAATTCCTCGTCTTTGCAAGCTGAAAAAACATGTAAATGATAATTAGGGCGATTTTTTTCGACATGTCAAAATAAGTCAAAATTTTGTCAATATTTTTTTGACCTCTACATCTCGTTCGTATCTTAGATTTAGCACTGTCGGTGAACTTATCATTTGATATTTTACAGCTTGTAGCCTACTTTATAGGCCTACGGTTGTAAACGGCCCATTGTCAGCACATTGTGAATCATAAACGGTAAATAAAACAATTAGGTAGACATGGTGCTATGGTCAACATACCGCAATATCCTAACTGAAGCAAGACTGCGTGGGCATTGCATGGTTCTTATATTAAGAAGCGCATGATGAAAAATGGTGATGCAGGCAATATTGTCAGAATGAAGCAACACGGTTTGTCACCAGCAGTGTACGCACAACTTGGTGCTGTCAGCCGACAACTGCTGCTGTCGAACGTTTTTTCTCCATTCTTGGCAAGCTACTTAGTAAGGACAGACACTTTCTACCCGAGAATGTAGGAGAGTATCTCTCGTTGTACTACAACTAATTTTAATTATTTCTATCATAATTCGTGATGTAACTACTGGAATTCTTCATAGGGCCAGATTTCGTTAAAATATTCGTTTTTTCATGTAAAAATTTGCCTGTTTCTTAGCCAAAAACGTGTTTTCAGACCAAACTACTTCGTTACGACAGCCAGTTCCGACCAGAAATTAATATAAGCGGCACAATTTTAGCATTATGTGGGAAAACACCTAGTTTGCATACGTTAGGTCAAAATTTGGCCAAAATTCAGTTTGTTTAGGTCAAAAAAAAGTCAAAATTTTGATTTTTTCAGGTCAAAATTTTCCTTTTTTGTAGGTCAAAAAAATCGCCCTAATGATAAGTAACACCGCTATCCATGACTTCCCCGCGTGACGCTCAGCATTACCGGGACAGCTTGTAGGGGTGGTGCAAGACTTCAAAAACATCGAGGACAAGAATATACAACGTCTTACTCCCATTCCTAGTTGTTTGAGATCTATTTAAAACACTTTTACAAATGCAACTGCTACTTCACTCAGATTCGAGAAGGACTAACATATTTCTCAGGAAACAACTCAAAACTACTTCGATCACCAGCGCCTGAAACGCTACTAAAACCATGCTCAAAACCGGGGCGGCATTGGTACTTACGGCAAGGCGATTCGTCCGAGGCGTCCCCGCACTGGTCCACACCGTCGCAGAAAAACTTGCTCGGAATGCATTTGTGGTTCTGGCACATGCTGTAACCGTCCCTGAAGTCAAAAACATTGCAATATCATGAAATCGACAAAAATATAGCTGTGTCTTCTGACAGTATCATATTAGGCTGTGCATGAATAATAACTATTTGACTAATAGATTGATATTGAAATGAACCCGAATATGTCAGCCGAAAATATTAGAAATAATTTCAATTGAACATGCGACACTCGAGCATGTGACTTTTTACCCCCATACTAACCCTAACACTAAAATTGACCTAAAACATAATGCGAACTCTAAAATAAATTCTCGTCCTAACCCCAACGACAAGTCAAACACTATCCCAAACCTAACTTTAACTTTAACCTTGACTAAAACCGTAACGTAACCCAAAAGCAAACGCTAACCCAACTAGAACTGTAACCTTTATCAGAATCCAACCCTAAATCCAAAATGAACTCTCACCCTAACCCCTAACAAAAATTAAATTGAACGCTAACCCAACCTTAACCAAAACCCAACTCTAACTATACCCCAAACCTAATCCTAATTTAACGTTAAGCAAAGCCCAACCCCAACGTTAACCCCAACCTAACCCTAAATCTAACGTTAAACAAACCCTTACTCTAACTTTAACCCGCACGTTACCTTAAATATAACGTTAACCATACCAAAATCTAACCCTAAATGCAACATTATCCAAACCTTAACTTTAACTCTAACCCACACCTAACCCTAAATCTAACGTTAATCAAACCCTAACTCAAACTTTAACCCAAATTTAACCCTAAATCTAACGTTAACCACACCCTAACCCAAACTTAACCCTAAATATAACATCAACCACACCCTAACCCTAACATTAACCACACCCTAACTCTAACTCTAATCCTCACCTACCCCTAAATCTACGTTAACCAAACCTTAACTCAAACTTTAACCCAAACCTAACCCTAAATCGAACGCGAACCCAGCCATAATACGAGCTTTACGCCTCACCCTAGCTTGAATATAATCCCGAACCAACCCGTCCCAATTCCAAACTGTAAGCCCCAACCTATAGGGTCGCCTGTCCACATATCACAAGACGAACTACATACCGACACTTTCTCAAATTACAATATCTCTCTTCCTCGTCGATACCGTCGACGCAGTTCTGCGTTCCGTCGCAAGTCAGCTCGTACGGAATGCATCTTAACGCGCCAGAGCTAGAGTCACTGCCGCTGTATTTGGACAAGCTGGCGCCGCAGTCAAACTCTTTCACCGAGTGACATTTACCTCTCGAGTCAATAGCTGCATAAAAATAGCATTTATTAAACCAATGCCATCCTCACAGAGTTGGACCAACTAGCAAATTTCAGCCTTTCCAAATTAGATTGTAATTAGAATTAGAATACGGCTTTTTTCAAATTAGAATCAGAATTATAATAACACAGCTTTATTGAAATTATATTAGAATTAGAATGATAGCTGTACAGTTTTATCAAAATTAGACTAGAATTAGAATTCTAATAACGTACCTTTATCCAAATTATATTAGAATTATAGCTAGACAGTTTTTTTTCAAATCAGACTAGATTTAGAATAGTAACAACACATCTTTTTCTAAACTAGACTAGAATCAGAATTAAAGCTATACAGTTTTTCTAAATTAGACTAGAATGAGAATTATAACTACGCAGTTTTTCCAAATTGGATTAAAATTACCATCATGGCTACACAGTTTTTCCAAGTTGGATTAAACTTGGGATTCTAACTACACAGTTTTTATCCCAATTAGAGTACAATTAAGAATTATGGCTACACATTCTTCTCTCAAATTAGACTAGCATTAGAACTACACACTTTTTTCTAAATTAAACTAAAATTGGAATTACAACTACAGGTCTGCAGCTTTTTTTCTCCAAATTAGACTAGAATTAGAATTACAAATATAGACCAACAGTCTTTTTTCTAAACTATACTAGAATTAGAAGTTGCATACACAGATATTTCCTAATTAGTCTAAAATTAGAAGTACGGCTGCAGAATTTGGTTCCAAATTAGACTATAATTGGAATTATAGATGCACAGGTTTTTTCCAAATGCTGATTTTAATACTCTACGCCCTGACAATATAACCAAGCTATCGGATAACAAGTCACAGAAACGCAGTCACTTACCAGAACAATTTCCATTAACAGCCGGTTCACCGTCAGAACATATACATTCATAACCGCCTCGGAATCTGCTCATGCAACGCAGTTTAGCCGGGCAAGGGTTTGATAAGCATGGATCAGCGTCACCTGTACGTGCAGGATTAAAAGCAGTTCAGAAGCTTGGCACCCGCCGTGGTAAATAGACTTCCATTTCAATATGACATAATTATATCAAAACTCAAAAACTACTAGTGCTTTCATCAAGAATTAAACAATGGTCGTACCAGCAACAAATTTGACAGTTTATCCAACAAATTGAGTTTATTCATCATCAGAAAATTGTACATTGATCTTAAGCCATCTGTTTTCCTTGATTACTTGAATTTATAACTTGGTAACATCATATTTTGTGACAAGATTGTTGATGCACGATGTTCTTTCCAATTCTCTACTGGTTGCTGACGTTTACCCCCGACGAGTGTCAGCCGAAAATATTCGGGTTTAATTCAACATGAATATATTATTCAATGGACAGTAAATGGCACCAAAATTTACTGAAAATAAAATTATTTGAACAAAAACCGGTAACCAGTAGAGATAATGGCAATTTAAGATTTAGATGTGACAAAACCGGATTTAAAACATTCAGTTGAATTCGATTTGAGATTTGAACACGGAATTTCGAATTATTTGCAAATTTTCTAGGACTTTACAATGAAATTGAGCCGGTAATGGGTACATTATCGAATTCGAGCATGATAAAAAGGAATTGTGATGTTTGATTGTTATTTATGCATTCCAAAAGAACCTTAGCATGATTTTAATTTCAAATTCATAATTAATAATATAAATTCATGGTACATAATTGCCGTGAGCAGGAGACTATTGTATTGTGTTGTAAAGAGCTTAATATCCTGTGAAATTAACCACTCTCACTAGAAACACTTAAAAATGTAATGCATGATATCTATACTTAACAAAATACTCGGCTGTCTGATAGGCCTCAAATCAAGGCAACATCAATCTCCTGTAGAATTACATTATCAAAACTTTCAGATAAGGATAATTTCGGCCATGTATATTCTAGAATCGCGAAACCCAAATCACTCACAAGAATCGTTGTAAACAGCCAGAATGCCCATCGGCTTTGTGGAGGTCCAATTGCGTACCACAGAAAATTGGTTTCCGGTATAGCGATGCACTCGTAGCACTTGGGTGGGTCGCCACGCGGTCCAGTACAGAAATTCACCCGCGACTGTGATACCAAAGGCGTGCCTGACTTCTCCATGGAAAATCACCTGTTGGTAACAAGACTTGCTTTAAAAGTATCTGCAGATTTCAGAATTTTGAGAACACAATGTTTAGAAGCTGTTAAGATGTATCTATACAAGAGTGAGACCTTTTCTGGCTAATATTGTGATAAGGACAAGCTTAGATTTTGATATGGACGCAAAATTGTTCTAAAATAACTTTGTTTACCAGATTCCGGAGATTCACTGATTAAATTGTTGGTTTGCCCAAAAAAAATGCTGCACACCAAATTTGGCTCGATTACAGCTGGTCGACGTGAACGCATATTTTGAATGTATTGGACAAATTTGAAAAAAAATCCAAATATTACTGTCAGCCCCATGAACTTGTTGACTTGTCTGTGTATTGACTCGACTTGTACTCGAGTCATTGCACATGACTCGAACCAAGTCATACGACTCGAGACTCAGACGGCTAAGACCGACATTTTATTGTAATTTCGAAGAATAGTAAAGTCACCAAACTTTTGGGATTTCGACAATTGGTACTGTTACTTGAAAATGCGACCAGAAACTGCTAAAAGTGAGGAAAATTAGTACGGTATACTATAAATGCAAACCATTCAATATCACCAAATACAGTCATAAAAAGTGTGTTTAACAAGACTTTAACTTGAAACTGAGCAGTCAACTCAATGACTCGGACTCGGCCCTCTGCTCGCTGACTTGGACTCGTACTTGACTCGGTGTTGAATTGAAAATGACTCGACTCGACTCGAGTCAAAACTATAAAAGTGAGATTGACTTGTGACTCGGAGTCTTGTGACTTGGCTACAACCCTGACAGACATACCCGTCTGTTCCTCCCGTGAAAATTACAGCTTTCGATCTTATCGAGTTTTGCGTCGGTCCAATACAAGGTTTTCGAGTGTATATCGATAGCGAGCCCGTTGGGAATCGCGATATTCGACGATATAATCCGCATACTGCTGGAGCCGTTGGTATGGGCGCGGTGAATTCCCGGGTTTCTCTTGTTCCAATTAGTCCAAAAGACATATTGTGGTCTGCAAAAGAGTATAATTTTACACATGATGCTAAAACCTGACTTGGACAGGCGTATGTGTTCATAGGGTTTATGAAATCGGCGAGAATGATGACTTTACCAAACCTGATAATAATCACAGCACCTGACACAGAGTAAAGTTAAGGATATACTTAGTTAATATTCTAAGATATGATTTTCCCAGTGTTAATTTTGTACATGGTGTTGCTAATAGTGGGCTAATGATTAGGGCTCTCAAAAATGACATTTTTTCTTAAATCGTGTTGGCTACTTGATAAAATTGTTAGGTTACTTAATTGAAGCCTACACACAAAATTTGGTTCAATTCCAACCAGTGGAAGCGGAGAATTGAATTGCCGTCGAAAAATTTGGATTTCAATAAAATAGTATTTACAGTGAGCACAACTATAATAAATACACAAAGAATCGGTCACCGTAAATACTATTTTATTCAAATCCAAATTTTACGACAGCAATAACTCCGCTTCCACTGGTTGGAATTGAACCAAATTTGGTGAAGCATCGTTTCTATAGACAGCCTAACACTTTCATGGGGTGAACAGAAAATTTTCAAATTTTTTATTATTGATTTTTATATAATAAATAGAAACTTTCTTCTCCTGTAGCAAAGCGGTTACTGGCTGGAATTGAACCAAATTTTGTGTGTAGGCTTAAATTAGGTAACCTAACAATTTTATCAAGTAGCCAGTACGATTTGAGAAAAAAAGTCATTTTTGAAGAGCCCTACTAATGATGGTATAGTATAGGCTACAATATCATAGCATTACACGAAAAGAGCTTCATGTTATGTATAGGCCTGTTATATATATTATTATTAAATGCATATATGACGAGAGACAGTCAGAAAGCTTTTAGCGAGTAGATTAACAAAACGAAGTTAGTGTGTCCTGTATTTCTGAAGTTTCATGAAACTCAAAGTTCTGCGACCCTAATGGCTTGTAGACCTATCCTATATTGTGACGGAAAAATGATACGCAATTAAATTATTAGCCTAACCTTAGGCAATGTAGCACATTGATCGAACTAATTAACCAATGACTATGGAAATAATGTCAAGGTATAGCATGGCACTGAGACATAGTTGGCATCACTTTTGAATGTTCATTGGCGTTATCAGACAAAGCTGAGACCAGGTAAATCCGTTTATATGCACACATTGCATTCATTTGCACTACATAGGCCTAACTTGCCAAGTTTTTTAGGGGATTTCAGTTGATAAACAACACCACTACTGTTCAATAACCAGCATATTTGATCATTGTTACAGAATTCATAGTAAGCAACATGCCACAGGCCTATAGAATTTAAAACAATTTTGTTACAACATCAAATCCTAACCTTAACTGTGAAATTCCCTTTAAGAAATTTACAGTGATCAAAGCAGGCTAGGCTATACAAAATACCACATTTAAAATCCTCCAGGTGCTGGAACACTAACTAAATTAACCAAACAAGTTTATTAAATGCCTCCTAACAAAAGACCAAAAGTGTAGATATATCAGAAGCTCTGATATAAAAGAGGTATTGTGTCAACAGAATGATGTGTTTTCAAGGCATTGTCACCTAACAAAAGCCACATAGCAACAATGAGTACGGCATATCTGCCCACAACACCACCCACACCATGAATAGCTTTAGTTATACCAAGCAGATTACAGCACTACGGTTTAGTGGAATATGAATAGTGGAAGACAGTAGTTATGACTGTATGAAGCACCATAATATTATTAAAATGTACAGATTATTAACTACACAGGCATAGAACGAAAGATTACAGGCAGCTAGGTTATTTTTTAGCCAGATTACTGTACAGTACACAATATTTAACAGCTGTCTCGCAAGGAAAAGAATACTTACACCTAAATTTCAAGAAACTTGGCCACTTTACAAGCTTGATCGTAAAGTTCTAGTCAAATACATTGCCACAGCGAGGCATACCTGTATTTACTTAAGACAAGCGGTATCCATGGAAAATACTTTGTTCCAATTTGAACTAGTCTGAGTCGGAGACACGCAGGG